>JARHVA010001762.1:1850000-2067500 GCA_037957365.1 Torreya grandis
ACTTGTATCATCCATCTAAATATCCATGATAAGTCCATCAATAGTGTGGATAAAATAAGATGTATAATCCTTAATAGTAGACATAAATGAAGTCATACATGCCATTTGACATATATTATTATAGACACTAAAAAGTGGCCACTAATGGCTTCATACCTAAATTTAGATAAAATATTACCAACCATTTAACATTTAGCCTAAGAATTTCTAAATGTCTCAAAATTTGGCTTCATAACATGAAATTAAATCAATTTGGCCCAAAAAAAATTTAAATAAAGGAAATACCCAAATCAATTAAATCAAAACTCTAAAAATACTTAAAATCCTAAAATGGATTCATTAACATAAAAATATTAATCAAATCCTAATCGAATTCATCCTTGATAAATTAAATGTATTGTCAAAAAGTAAAATTCAAAATCAAAGAATATCCTAGGTTTTCATCATTAGTTTTTGTGAGTTGTCCAAAATCCAAAATATCCCACCCATACATATTCCTTGTTAATCATGAGGTTTGGACACATTTTAAATCTACTAAGCTTAGTTAAATCACAAAGTTTAATTTTGAACCCATTCCAAGCCCTTTGATAAACCTATAAATATAAGCATTTCCCTCTCTTTTTGGAGATGTTAGATAGAGTAATGTTATAATGTAGGATTTAGGGCATGAAGTGAATACATAGTGTTATAATTCCAAAAGTGATTGAATCCAATCAATTTAAATCCATATCAAACCCAGATCATAAGCCAACCATGATTCCAAGAGGAGATGGAGATAGCCAAGCCTCATTCATGAATAATTCTCGGGCACAATATGTGCAAGACAAATGAAGAAACCTCTTGTAGCATTCAAAGAATTGGTAAGGAATTGTGTGAGTTCTTTCCATTATAAGTTGTGCTTTGTTCATTTGCATTTATTTAGCATGATATTCCCTTTGATTTAGGAAAGATAGTTTTATGCATCTTAGTGTGTTTGTTTTCATTTTGATTGATTTTCATTATGAAGCTAACAAATGATCTAACCACCATTCTTCGATCCCTTGATCATTAAGGGCATTATCGGTGGGATCATGAGTACCCCACATACTAAGGAGATGAATATGAAAGTCAAAAATTAAGAAATGAATTCTTTAATATATTTATGATTGCATTTATAAACATTGTTTTGGTTGTATTCTAATTTCTTTATATTTCTAAAATCTACACAGAGACCAACGATGGTCAGGTGTAACTATTGTTAGTTTGGCCTAAACTAACTATGGTTCTACTCAATTGACCTTGATTCTATGTAAACCATCAATGGTTAGATTGTAGGGATATTTTTTTCATAAATCTTAAATTTTGACTCTTTCTATCAGTCTTTTTCATGATTTATAGGTTTAAAAGACATTTAAACTCGACCAAAATTTATCTTACATGTTTGCTTGATCTTTGTGTTAACCAAGGATTAACTTAATGTGTTTATATTTTGTGGTTTGGCCTTTGGGTCCATAGGTGATTGACAATGGTATTTATTGATAGAATTGATTCTTTATGACTAGTACTAGTTCTCTCATAAACTGATCGATGATGGATGCCTTGAACTAGCATCAATCATCTCAAACCGTCCATAGTCACTATATGTCAAAATAATAAAACCTGCGAGCTAAATTTCAAACATAATTTACCCTTCCAAAATAGTTCTTCTAAGCAAGAAGTTATTATCTAAAAATTATAAGTTATGGACATAATTTGGAATAACAATTTACTTTTTTAGACTAATCAAATATTTTGTTTTGGGATTTTAAAAAGAATGCACATTTTTATTTTGGTTGTAAAATGAACATGTTTAATATTGAACATTTGGACATTGGTGTTTAAAATGAATTAGTATGGATAATTCTTAGAAACACTTCATTTTTGGTGTTTAAAAATAATGCTTAAGTCTTAAACACTTACTTTTTTGTGTTTAAAAACAAAATTAGGCTAAATCTTGAACATTTGGACTTAAAATAAACATAGATGTTTTTGCTTAAATTGGTTTTTAAAGAATTATTTCAATCTTTAAAACTTAATACAAAGGGCCAAGTAAATAACATCATCACATTTCAATTTAGTGGCTAAAATCAAACTTCACTCATAATTGCTTGCAAACTATTTTTTGATTGTTTGTTTCATAAAAATAATAATGTGTGTATTCTCTCCCCCCATACCCTATAGGGAGATTTTGGGATCAAAATATCCATTTAATTGCATTTATTTCCTATTCCAAGGTGTATAAATAAAGTTTCTTAGGCTCCCCCCAAAACTTACATGGGATTGGGTGATCTAAAAGCAACCCTAAAGTCTTTTACTAGGGTTTATTTTCATGCATTTTGGCTTGTGAAGGGGATTTCATTACCTCTCACAAGTTATCTAGGGAAAAATTTAAATTAGGTTTCATCTCCTAGAAGGGTTTCAACCATGATCCATGGTGGGGTATATAAATACAGGAATGCATACTTTTAGAACTAGGGGATTAAGTAGCTAAACTCTCCTTTAGTAATGAAGGCCTGAGTCATGTTTGGTCAACCAAGGGATTCTACTGAGAAGTCCAATGATGGTATCATCATTCAAAGGAATATACCCTTGCATTATAAGTTAATAACTATGAACTTAATTGGCATGATTCTTTTATTATGTTAATCACACTTGGGATCAATATATATGGTTGTAACTTGTAATTTTTTGTCAACCTTATTTGGTCACACCTTGATAGGATTTAGGACAATATACTTAGTTATATTTTTGTCATTTATTATTTTATTTCCTTATGTGTTAGATCTAATTATTTTTTGTTTAAACCATGTCATGAATGAGTCTTGTATCCAACATTACTCCATTTTTTGTGGAGGTGTTATGTCATCCATTTGATTAAACTTAGAAGACTTTCATGTCAAAAAAATTGAGTATAGAACTTGATTAAGATGGGTAACATTATACTTCCCAAATAATTTCAAGTCTTGTGCCTTAGAATTCGTTGAAACATAAAATTATCACATATTTTGGAATCAATAATGCCATTACACTTCCCAAATTATTTCAAAAGACTAGTCTTGTATTGTGTCCAAATTATCATTGTTTGAACCAATCATTTTTGCCTTGTTGGATATTTGTTTAGAACAGTCATTCTATTCAAATTTTCCTAGATTTTTGGTCATAAGAACCCTAGTTTACCTAATTTGAGTCATTTATTAACTTTTATAAGTTAATATCCAAACATTGATTTATTTTTGTTTAAGCATCGACATGTAGGGGATGATACACATATTTTTATCTTTTGGGTTACATAACTTAAGTTCATTCATTACTAAAAATTTTAAACTTTATTGTTTATGCCTTTTTTTTATAGAATTAGTCTTTATTCAAAGTGCCTTTTTTTATTATTTTATACCAATCAGATCACACTTATCTCTTGAATCAAGTGTCTAATCTTTGTCAAATTGTTCCAAGTTTGTTAGATTAGCCATCATATCTTTGTTTCAAGTCTAAAATTTGACACCATGTTTGGCCAAAATTCCTAGCATAACCTTTTTGAGCCTATATTTTGACTTTGTGTTTGGATAAAAGACCTAGAAACATTTCCCTTTCCTAGTTTAGACCTGTTTGGAATGTCTTTGGACATTAGAGTTTGGAATCTTATTTTTAGGTCATTTTACTTGACTTTATTTGTGTGAAACATTTAACATTAGACACTTGATGTTGTATTGTTTTTACCAAGTCTTTACATAATTTTTTTGGAGATATAGCTCCACCCTCGACCAAGTTAGATAGTGTTTGAACCCTTTAACTTTTCAAACATAGATTTTTAGAGTTTGTATAACTCTAACCACTCTTGTTCTTAAATATTTTCCATTTTATTTGACCATGGCTCACTATACACATAGTGGAGCTGTATATAATCTAGGATATGAAAATGTTAGCACACAAGAGGAATTTATTAAAATACCCTTATGGAGATGATGTTATTTTGTATATAGATTCATATCCACCATACAACACTCAAAAATGGGAATATAGTCGAGATCCTTTGGATAATTATTTGGTTAACACTACTCCTTACATAGAGCAAGATAGAAAAGATTGCCCAATATTTGGACAGCATACCTACATTTTAAGACAATGTCTAACAGAAAATTTATTACATTACAATGACATTTGTCTATGATCCTAACAGAGCCACACAAGTAGGGCATGATAAATTTCCAAGTCTACCAAGAGGGCCTTATAACATGTCTTATAATCTAAACTATGAACATGCCTCTTCTATAAATCTTAATGCCATATCAAGCGATGCATATGCTTGTCACATAAAGAGGCTTCATGGAGGACCATTTCATTCAAAATCAAATAACATACCAGACCTATCAAAACCTATCATGTAACTTAAATAATATGGATATGTCAAATGCATCTCTTATCTAGTCAATCCCTTCAATAGGATTCTTGTTTGACTTGACAGGTCAAGGAAATCAAGGTTTTGATCCAATTACAAAAAGTACTACAATTAAAAATATGTTTAATACTATAATCATAGAGGAAATGTCATATAATTCTCCACATAAGAGCGAGTAAAACATAGTGGATAATGCACAAGTGATGTCCAATTTAAACAAAAGTGGAGTTAATACACAAATAAATAGTCAAAAACAAAATGTGCCTTTAAACAACACCATTAGTGGTTCACAAACTTAGGGAGTAGTATTCTATACTTCCTAACCTCAACCACCTACCTCTAATCCTCAACCATAGTTGAATTAAATAGTTAATAAATGGCTAGTGCCATGTCACAGGAGAATGTGATGAATCTTACTCCACCCAAATAGGTGATGAGTAATATTCCAAAATATATGGTACCATAAAACATACCCATGAAAATTAGGAAAAATGTATTACAAACTCAACAAGGAGAAACTAACGTTTCACTTTGCTAGGTAGAAGTGAACATGCCTCTTTAGTTGTTGACTAACATGTTGACCTAAAACCAAATGATGTCTATCTAATAATGGACAAATATTGGTTAGCAATAGATGTGAAATATCCAACATACATCCACTTCCCAACAGGGATTCATGTAACCTAGATGTTCTAATGTTCCTCAAGTACCTAATAGGAAATAATTATCTTTCATGTAGAACATGCCACAAGTTTAATGATAGAGTCTTGGTTAATAAGTCCCTCTCAATCAACTAGGTATGACTAGTTAGCAATATGTCCCTATTCAACCTTAATAGGCATAGTACAATTATATTCCTTTATCCCAATCATAATATCAATCCTACATACCTAATTCCAACAAATATATCACACAATCTTAAGTATAATTTCAATAATTGTATTGTAATCTAGGTATGTGTATTCTTGGTCAATTTCCTAGCCAATCCAACATTCCCCAACAAATACCTCCACTCTACCCTGGTCAAAGTAATCCAATTTTTACCACTTAGCCTCCACGTCAACATCCTAATGATCCCAATAATTTCCTTTCACAAGAATGAAAACAAATTAAGGATGTAATTTCCCTCATGCAATTGGGGAAATAGACCAAAAAGTTCAAGTTAAAATATGTGTGTTCTTACCATTTCAACATGGATTACTTATAGATACCATTTTCGTCTAGGGTATGAGCCACCAAATTTTGACAAATACAAGGGAAAAGGTGATCCCAAGGACCATATGATAGAATTTTTTTTCACATGCTAACCAATAGCCTATAGTGACATTTACCTATTTTTGTTTTTTCCAAAAAGCCAAGCAGGGTAATCATTGGAATAGTTCCTAAAGTTGCCTAAGAATTTAGTACCTAATTTTGATGATCTCTCAGACAAGTTCTTACAACACTTCTCTTACAATCTTAAACATGAGACTTCATTGGTAAATTTAACACAAGTAAAACAGAAAGTCAATGAAATCTTTACAAGCTATTTATAGTGATGGAGATCCCTTTCAAGTTGATTCACCTACAATCTACTAGAAAAATAATTAACCACTATGTTTACCAAAAATCTACATAATGAGATACCTTATAATTTAGAGTTATAATGTACACATAAATTCAGAGAGATCATTGATAAAAGTTTGGTGATTTAAATAACCATCATTAATAAAGGGATGCTTAAACTAACCTTGTCAAATAGAAACAATTGCTAAAACCAAAACTAGAACAATGGCCAAAATCAACATCTAGTCTAAGCATAAGCATCACAAAAAATTAGGGAAATAACAATGATATACCCAAGTAATTCAATCATAACAATAACATTGTAGGGAATGGAATAATAGATTCATGATATGTCCAAATAGTGTAAACACCATCTATTTAGCCTACACTACCTTTCCAACTTATTCTTAACCAACAACCCCTTCAGTAGTCATAATAAGTGTAACAAATGTATAAACCTATGACTTTGGAAAATCCTCATCCTCTAAGGAGAAACATGCTTACTCATAATCCTTTTACTAACCTTAGAGAGCCCACTGATTTAGTATTATTTAAACTCATAGTAACTAACTTCATTAAATGGCCTATTTAGAAAGAACAAGTTCATGAGGGTGATTACATGCTAGATTGGTATAGGCCAGAATAATTTTGTGATTTTCATAGGGTTAATGGCCATAATTTGTATTATTGTGTGAAAATTAGAGATGTAATTTAGAATACAATATAAAATGGAGAGATCACATTGGATCATGGATCTTCCACCTCCAATCAGAGCCTTGACATTTATCATAATCCTTTTCCCCAACATAATAACTAACAACAATGGCTAGTATAACATCAACAACAATAGTATCAATAACTATGACCAAACCAATAGACTCAAAAAAACCAACATCAGAACTAAAAACATTAAAATAATAGATAGAACCAAGGTTAAAATGATGTGAACAATTTATAGACCTAACATATAGTTACACATGACTATAAATCACTTGTAGGTCATATTATAGTCTGTTAATATAAGACCAATTGTTAATAAATTAAAAAAATCATTTCTATTTATACCAAATTAGATAAACCATTTTGGTAATCCATCCTTAACCTAAGACCACACACAAGTGAATCATCATAAAAGGATTCTCATGTTAGGACCTTATATTGATAACTCATTGTTAGCTCATGATTGTGGACAAGTGCATCGATAACCAAGACTTATCCTATTTAGTCCCCCACCATTATCATTTATTATAACAATTGTCCTTTACCTAACTTTGATTATGTAATCACAAACTGATAGTCAATGATAACCATACTATGCTTACAACCATTTTCCACTTCACCCATCATCGAACCAACCATTTTACCTTAGAACAAGCCTTTTACCACTATCCAAGAAAAAAACATCTGACATTATGGAATAATTTTAAAATATGTTGGCATAAATCTCCATTTTAGATTTTTTATGTATGTAAACCATCCATAAAAACATCTTGATAGAGTTCCTTAGGCACTCCATAGTTCCAAATGACATATCTCTTGACAAATTTCAATCTTTGTTTGCACACCTATTTCTAACCCATCAAGTAACCTTTAGTCAAAGTGATATGTCATCCCTTTGCCCACTACACAATAATCCATTATGCATTAAATTTTATATAATGTAAAACAAAGTGAAATGCATCCTCATAGACAATGGACTAGGCCTAAATATTATGTCTCTAAATCTCATCAAGCTTCTTGGGTACACAAAAATAGATCTCCAAGCAAAAATAATCACCATCAAAGCCTATGCCAATGAAGAATGAGAATCACAAGGTACCATCAGTTGCTAGTTATTATTCGTCCCTTGACCCATGATACACTTTGTCATGTGTTAGATCTCAAATTATCATATAACATACTTTTGGGTAGACCTTGTTTACATGTGATTTATGTAGTCCCATCAACATTACACTAGTTTATCATGCTCTCCCATTTAGGGATGGATGTTATTATTCTAGGAGATTTACATCCATATGATCATTGTAAACATTTAGAGGCTGAGTTCAAGATCTATAATTACCATTTTAGCATGAATCTAGTCATTTATTAGGAAAAAGGAAAATAAATACTTATTGATTTACCAAAGGCCAAATGAATTGACCATGATACCCTTGAGTCACTTTCCCACATGCCACCTCTTAAAATGTCTAATCATTACACCATATTAGATAATGGCCTAGGAGAATACTTGAACCATGATACCTTTCACATTGCAAATATTCCACAAAACCCAACATCCTTTATAAGACAAAAAGGCCAACCACTCATGTAATGACAAAGAAAGGGCAAAAACCATCTCACAATCTAATAGCTATCATTTTCATACCAACCTCTATCCAAGAATAAGATCCTCTTAAAGGAGATGGATCATGGATGTATAATGATAAAGTGGCTAATTGTTACAAGAACTCCAAGTATCCCATTCCTAATAGGATCATGGAAAATCAGGACTATGAAGGAGGAGGTCTAAATATAAATTAATAGGGAGCACATGATCCAATTTCTATGAATAAGTATAAATGAACCTATGGGCTTGGATTTAAACCACTTGGGGGTGACCCCACATATCTTATTTGAGTTCCATCACTAATGAATAGTGACAATGATATTGACAGTGAAGTAGAGTTTGATCATAGCCATTTTGATGACTCAACCCAAACTAGTTTTCTTAACAATAATGCTACTTGTACCTTTCAACCAATCATTCACCATAATACACTACCATTATACAATACCTAATTGATAGACTGGGGCCAACAAGGATCCAAGATATTGGTTGATTATTTCTAAAATGATGAGTACTTTTGTGATATTCTAGGCCTTAGGGACAATATTTCATTGGGAGACCACAAAAGAGGGTTCTCAATTAGGTTGAATCTTGAAGCCTATTTTTAATATTGAGTGAACACCCTTAGCCAAAAACCATTAAATAAAACATTACAGTCTCAAAGTGAAAACCTCTTTGAGGTGATTTTAGACCAAGGAAAAAGTAAAGATACAGGAAATTCTAGAGGTAAAAACCTATTTTAGGTGCCACTAGATGGGGGTGTTCAACATTTTTTAAATATTGACTAGGAAACCACCAATGACAAAATTGCTTATGGATCTAATTTTAGTCTTGACAAAAAATAGGATTTTGAGTGAATCATTCAGGAAACCACCAATGAAAAACTTACCTACGGATATGAATTCAATATTTAATAATGGTAGGTATTTTATTGCTTCATTCAAGAGTTTCTAATATCATTTGTTACATGCATATCCATCCCATTAGGGGATTATGATTCATCATGTCTAGGATAACTTGAATAACCAATCGAAATAGAGGACTCTAACATAGCCAAATAGTTCAAATCTTTTCCCACTATTCTTGAAGATAGTTCAACCCTTCTAGAGGAAGAAACTTTAGAGGTAAACATGAAGAATCTAGATGACCTAATATAGATAAAATTAGGTGAGTCCCTCAATAGGGAGGAACATGATGTATTAACATCCCTATTGAGGTAATTTGTATATATATTTGCATGGGCCTATTTTGACATACCTAGTTTTGACCCCTCTTTGGTTGTTTACCACCTTGTGGTACATCTAGATGCCAAACTACTGAAACAAAATTTACATAAAATTTATCCTCGCATGGTTGTATTAGTCAAAAAATAATTAGAGAAACTCTTGAAAGTGAGATGTATTAGGCCAATTGACTATTCTAAATGGATTTCTAACATTGTACCCATTAATAAAAATCTAGAAGGAATTAAAATATTCACTAAATTTTAGGGACAAACAAATCCTTCCCCAATGACAACATTCCATTTCCAAACATTGACATGATATTCAAATCCATAGTGGGTTATGATATTACTTCACTAATGGATGGATTCTCATGCTATAATCAGATTTGAATAGAACTAGAAGACCAACATAAACTAATGTTCATTAGTTCATGGGGAACATTCTATTAGTAGGTTATGTTGTTTAATCTTATTAGTAGGTTATGTTGTTTAGTCTTAAAAATATAGGGGCAACCCATCAAAGAGCCATGCCAATCATATTTCATGATATAATGCATGACACTATTGAATACTATGTCGATGACATACTAGGAAAATCAAAGACCATAGTTGATCATCCAGTAGCATTAAGGAGGATATTTGAGTGATTACATGAATACAGAGTTAGGCTTAACCTCAGTAATTTTTTTTTGGAATCACTTCAATAAAATTACTTGGATTCATTATGTATCACAAGGGGATTCAATTTGACCTATCCAAAGTATGAGTCATAATGAACATGCCATCACTAAACAATTTGAATTAGCTCCATAGTTTCTAATGAAAAATATAGTCTATTAGACACTTCATATCTCAATTGGTTAAAAAGTGTCATCCTTTTACACATATTTTGAAGAAGGGTGTTATATTTATTTGAGATGATGATTATTAGAAAGATTTTTAATAGCTAAAGGACTATCTAGCAAATTTACCATTTTTATTGCTTCATATGTTAGGAAAACCTTTCCCTCTATACAAATCATTCATAGATAAAGACTTGGGGACACTTCTAGCTCAATATGATGAAAATGGAAAAGAACATGTGATATACTATCTATGTCATATTTTTTTGTGTATGAGAATAATTATATACCCATTGAAAAATCTTGTTTAGGTATGGTCTTCACAACTTAGAAACTATGATATTACATGTTGAACAATAAGACCATGGTCATTTCAAAAGTAGACCGACTCAAGTATCTACTATCCAAGATAGTGCTATGATGCCACAAGGTTGAATGAATCATGCTTCTTAGTGAATTTGAGATAGAATATATGAATTCAAAATCCATTGAAGGGAAAGCTCTTACAGATTAGCTTGTTAAAGCAACCCTTATAGATATAGAGCCACTCGTATTCAAATTTATTGATGAATCCATTATGACCATCATTAACACACCTCTTAAGGAGAAGTATTAGAAGTTATACTTTGATGGTTCATTCATAGCACATGGATCAAAGGCATGCTTTTTATTTATCACTCCATAAGGGGATATAATCCCTAAGTCATTTAGAATCATCTTTCTTTGTACCATGAATATGAAGAACTTATAGCAAGACTTTAATAAGATATACAATGTAATATATCTCTTCTAAATGTTTATGGTGATTCATAATTAATCATCAATTAAGCTATAGACCACTTTCAAACCAAATATGACAAGTTAGTTCCCTATAAGGCCATGTTCAACACTCTCAAGCATTAGATTGTTGACATACCATTTGAATATATACCAAGGGAAAGTAATAGAAAAGTGTATTCCATGTCTACCATTAGATATTTTATTTGACTTGTAAATAGAATAAAAATTTACCAAATTCTCATTGAAAATCTACTAGTGTCAGCCATGAAGCATCAACCATCATAATGATTTGCAATATTATTCATCCCAATTATACCTGGTATTCAGATCTATACACTTACTTACATGACCATGTTCTACCACTATACTTATCCTAGAGACAAACCAAATCCTTCATCCACAATGGCCAACATTATACCTTACTCAGACCAACCCTAGACTACCATAGTTTTGATGGAACTTTACTTTATTATTTACCTTTGGAAAAATCTACACTAGCATTATGATAAGTTCATGAAGGTGTATATGGTGTCCACACAAATAGGGCATTCCAATCAAAAAATATATTACGTATTGAGTATTATTATCTATGATGGATGTAGATATAGTTACATATGTGAAAAGATGTGATAAATGTCAATGGCATGCTAATCTGATTAATGTTCACCAAGACTTTGAAACCAATGTTGACACCATAGCCATTTACTACATGGGTCATTGATCTCATTGGGAAGATAAACCCCACCTCATCATATGGACATAAACATATTGTTATCACCATAAGATATTTAACTAAGTGGTTTGAATCTATACCCCTCACTTATGTGGCTGGAAAACAAATTTACAAATTCATCTTTAACCATCTCATTTGCCACTATGGCATCCTCTCCAACATTATATATGATAATGGCAAATCATTCAAAAACAAGGATGTCAAATCATTATGTGTCGAGTACAAGATCAAACAACACTTTTTCATGACATATAAACCTCAATGTAATGTCTAGGCAAAAGCATCAAACAAAACCATTGCCAATATCCTTAAAAAGATTGTCAATGATGCCAGCTAGGATTGACACCTCTATATATTCTATTATTTTTGGGAATACCATATCGATCACTACAATCCCATGGGTTCCAATCCATAGTTACTTTTTTATGACACTAAGGCCATTCTTCCCATTGATTTTGAGTTACCATCATTATGTATCTATTTGAATCATGTCCTATATGATGAAGACTATCAATTAGGTCACCTCCAAGAGCTAGAGTTACTTGATGAGAAATGCATGGATGAAATAAATAATCTATAAACATATCAGAACCATCTTCATGGCAACTACAATCATCACGTGAAACATAGATAATTTGATCTTGGTGATCTTGTCCTAAAAGAGAACCAAAAGAATAGCATGATCGAGAAGAAGCATAAAGGAAAGTTAAAACCCAATTGGGTATGTCCCTTCATTATTATTACAGACTATTATGTAGGAGCATACAAGCATGCCACACTAGATAGAGATGAACTTGATGAGCCTATGAACATTATACACCTTAATCGGTACTATGCTTGGGTGATTTGTTATATTATCTATGAAGACCTTTTCAAATTGTATCATATTATCAATATTCTTCTTTGTAATATACCATTCTATAATCCTATGACTTTTCCTATCACTTTTTTATCCTAACATTCCATAGTATATACTTTACATGTTTTGATCACTCCCTACCTATCCCATTTGACATTGGTTCATCCATTAGTTTCATGCTTATAAGATGAAGGATTAGATCAATTTTAGTAGTTATTTCAAGAACTCTAGAGAAAGGTAGTATTTTGGAGTAGTATGATATAAGTTTTGGTAGTTACATCCTTTATTTCTTATTTCATTCTAATCATGTTTATTTATGTGAGACAAATTATATCTACCTATATGGGTAAATCAGTGTCTCACTAATCTTGCTACTAATTATAACTACCTATGGGAAAATTAGTATCATTAATCTAATCCATTGTATCCTAGTTATAACTACCTATGGCCAAACTAGGTGTAGTATTTTTTATTGTTCCTTGACAAACCAACTTTTCATTCATATTCCTCACTATGCCATTATGCCAGATATCCCTATTTTGTTTGAATTGGCTACTACACTAGTCATATTCCTCTACTATAAGGTGGAAATATTATGATCTAAGGACATTTTAAGACTATGTGGGCCATGCTCAATACATGTTAATGTCAGGTTAGTCCTCCTTTTCCATACACTACCACCATTTTGAAATCATCTATTCAATTTATCCATGATCTCACCTTTTTGTGAGTTTGGACCATTTAGTATCTCATTATTCTTGATTGAGTTAAGATACTCTAAAATTCCAAAAACATTTGAGAACCATTTAAAAAAATCAAAAACATTAACCACTTCTTTACCTTAACGATTCTAGGAACCCTCACTAAATCATAAGAAATCACTTGTCACTTAGTTTCTCCATCCTTAATGTCTTTTTATTTCCACACTCTCACCATTTTTTGAGTTCATTATTTTTCTTCTTTCACATCCATCATGTTGATTTTCTATCATCATTTTATTTTATCCTATTTTCCCTGGAGATCTACATTTAGATTAAAGTTTTTGTTGGATATTACATCCATAGAACCATATAGGTAGCATCCACTTGCCTAACACGTATGGAGTCAACTCAGCCACCCCTTTCCTTTTATTCTATTCCCCCATCTTTTGTTTATTTATTAATTTTTCACCTATTTTCTATGGGAAATGATCAACATCTTTTTTGTGTTGTGTTTTTTGTGCTAACATTGTGACTACTCATTAGTTGTTCTTTTTTTTTGCTTAGTGTTTTGTTTGTTTATTTTTTGGTTTTCTTATTTTTTTAATTTAAGTATTTTTTACCTTGCTTCAAGTCTATGTGTGTTCATTGGGTGATTCCTTGTTCACTATTCTTGAATCCATCCATATTCATACGTCAACATTATCATTGTTTTTTTTATCATTGGTGCATTGTTTTCCCTTGAGTATTATATCATAAGACTCAGTCCTTATGCATATTTAATCCAAGTCCTCATGGTATTATATCATGATGCCTACCATCACATGCTATATAAAAAATTAGATTCAAGAAATTTATAGAAACATGCAACATTGATATCTCCTTAACACCATCACTAGCAAAAATCTTGATCTACTCCAAATCATATCCCAAATAGATTAATTTAACAATGAAATAATTTCAATCTTTATTAGTTTAGATGAGCATATTCTTACTAGCACATTATTCTAGTTCATCTTTATCCTCTATATCAATTTTTCATCATCATATATGCCTTCATCAACCATCAATATTATTTTCCATGATTAAGATATTACTTATTATAACCACATAAAAAAATCATTGTATACCATCCCACCTACATTCTCAATGATTATAACTTTCTTTAGGCAAATCATTGTGTTATTATATCATGTTTTCCACTATCAAGGTACAATTATTATAACCACCTTTGGTAAAACCCATTGTATGTCATCCCACTTGTATTCTCAAAAATTCTACCCATATTTGGGTAAATAATTATGTTTTCATCTGTTTTATCCACTAGTTTCCTTATTTCAAAGGAATGTTTTCCTAACACTTCTTATAACCTATCCCTTGAGAGGTAACCCTCCATTTCATTAATTTTCATTGAACTCATAAGCATAAAAAACATTTTTATTCTTTGATAAGATTTTACTATGATTACAGCTTGTAATTCCTTCCCAAATAAGGGCAAACTATACCTGTTGACGTAGTGGATTGCACTTGAGCCAAGAGACCGAGCTCCTGCCTTCCACACGCAATAATGGAAACTCCCCTCTCACCTGTGGGACCGGTGAAGCTAGAGGGGAGAGTCTCTAGATAAGGGATAGCTCCCTATGATTTATCTTCTAGGCCCTAGTTTCTCCTATAGCTAACAAATAAAATGAAAAAAGGGGGGATGAAAAAGGAGAGAGATATGCTGAAAATAGAACCTAAGCCTAAAAATGAAAAAGTGATACCCCAAAAAATGTGACCCACCCAGCCTGAATATACACTTTTCACCAAGAATAAATGCCCATACACCTCATCTAAAGTGGGAAGCTATTATACAACAGTCAGCTAGGGGTCCATGAAAACACAGGGAGGAAGAAACTACCAGAGGCATCCTTAGACACAATTATGGCAGCCTATTCACAAGCACCTATATTCTTCTTGTGGACACTTCTGGCAAACCTGGAGAAAGGAGAATTCACAATGCACTAGACATGATATAATCAATCTATGAGAAGCATGAAAGACAATGACTTAACACAAAATTAGAACATAGACATATACTTTAAAGTGAAATTCTAGATAGAGGTAAAAATGCTAAGTCCTGATTCAAGGTAAAAACTAGTAGAGCTCTGCCTTACAAACTCGAGAGATTTTTGGGCAGAGTTTTGCCTTAAGGCTAAGAGAGTGGATCCTTTTCTCAAATGAGAAGATTTACAATATATAGAGAGAGGAAGAGAACTTGGCAATTTCTGGGAAAGACTTTAGCACTCTTTTTGCAAGTTGGCCCATATGCGCTCTGAGCCTTGGGAAGAGGGAGCTATTTGATTATCAACTCCTGCTTTGAATTTGGCATTCCACATTAATGCGAAAACATGGCCATGCCTCTTTTCTAAAAATAAACGACTACCTTCAAGGCATTTACATGGCTTGTCTACTATTTTCACCATTTGGTGACCACCTAGCAATCACTATTCCAACTATAGGAATAATCCCTGAGTTGACACCTCCTTTCACCACTTGGATGCTTTGTCTCTTTATGTACCTTGTCTCATCCTAGTTTTGTCTCCTTATACTCTTTCATCCCTCGAGGGAAACCTTATGGTAGGTCACTACAATATTTAGGCTCTTTTCATGGTTGGCACTTAGGTAATTCAAAAGCAAATGGCTATTTCACTATCTTAAAATTGACGTCTATGCACCCGTCATCACTTCAAAAACAAAAACTAATCTATCTCCTTGAAATTGATAGATTTTGAGATGTCACCATCCTCAAAAAATTCCTTTGGGCCTTTTCTGTGGTCTTTTTCTTTGGGATTTTTTCCCACAGACAAAAAGTCCATGAGAAATGGCCACCTTGATTTCTTTGAGTCTTTTGAGCTTGTGGCCTTTCTCTGAATTCCTTCAGACTTTTTGTTTGAAGGAATTCCTTTAGACAAAAAGTCTAAAAGAATTCATTCGATGCCTCGAGTCTTTTCACATTTTTGGAAATCCTTTAGTTGCCTTCAAAGTGCTCCCTGCCCTCCACAAAGGCACTTGTCCTTCAAATTTAGGATGCTCCCTTGAACCAAGCCATTGAACTGATTGATTAAACCAAAAATGGTTCAATAGTTCAATGGTTCAACACTATGCACCATTTTCTTTATTAAACTGAGGCTTTGAACCTACCACTTGAACCAAATGCTTGAATTGTTCCTTTGAACCAACCGCTTGAACCAACCACTTGAACCAAAAATGGTTCAAGGTTTAATGGTTCAATGGGTCAACACTGTGCACCATTTGCTTCAACTATGCCACTTTAAACAAGCCTTTACACTTTTTGCGATGAACCAAGGCATTGAACCAAGTGATTGAACCAAGTGATGAACCAAGGCTGATTGAACCAAAGCATTGAACTTGAGTGATGAACTTGCTGATTGAACCAAGGTGTTGAACCAAGGCATTGAACCAGTTCAATGGTTCAATGTTTCAAAGATGCCAACCTTCCTTGTGAATTTATTTAGATAAGAGCCCAAAGAAGCCTTATAAAACCCAACACTGTCTGAATTGATTCTTCATGTGCCAAAAGACTAACTTTCATAGTCTATAGAGAACTTCCTTACAAAATCTATAGAAACTTCACCCATAGAGTCCGTAGAAATAGACCTACAGAGTGCATAGAAAATAGACCTATAGAGTCCATAGAAATAGACCTGTAGAGTCCATAGAAATTATTGGACTTGTGTAAAATAAAAAAATGAAATGGACTAGAATAGCAGGGGAAGAAGGGGACCAATTTTTGGCTTATTGGGCAAAAAATGGTCAACAAATTGGTGACTCCCAGGGGAAGCATTCCTGCTATGCTTAGAGACTAGTTGCCTTGTAGTCCATTGGGCACAGAGTCAAAATGCAGCTTTGAAGAAAGGTTAGAAATAGCCCCAAAGATCTAAGAACCAAACATGAAGCCTTTTACCCTAGACAAAATGGAAAACACACACAAGACTAAAAACACTACTGTGCAAACTACACTTAGGGAAAATAAGAAAGAAACTGAAAGCAAACTACTATATACAACTAACCAAGAATGTTTGCCTCCCTCCTGGATCAAAGGGAAAACTTCTTAAGTCCCCTTCTTGGCAAGAAGACTTATGGTGCCAGACAAGTGGTTGAATGAAAAGGAGATTTGGTGACCTGATCCTCTTGCCTATCACCTAGATTGTCTAGTATCTAAGTGGATCAAATTCAAACATGATTCCAACATACATGTATTCCTTTTAATCCTGGAAGCTTGTTGAATGTTAGTCCTTCATGCTGGTGTATATCACCAAAAAATATGTGGCTGTTGGCTCATCACCATAAACCCTTTAATCTGCATAGTCCCTCTGCAATGCATCATGGTTTGACCGATTTACTTCTACTTCATTGAAGATCCTACCAAACTCATCATCTACTCCCTCTTGGCCTTCTTAAATAAGGGTGATTGTTGTGAAGTCTAAAATGGAATCACAAAATGATTTCTCATCCCACAAAACATCACCTCTTTGCTCAAAAAAATCTTCTTCAAGGCTTTCCTCAAGGGAGACTAGCCTCTCCTTTTCCTCCTCAAAGATATGGATCTCTCGATGTTCAAATATATTCTCTTGATCCTCCTCTAACTCAAGATCCTTAGCATAGTAATCCTCCTCATCGAAGTAATAAGGAAGTTCATCAAACAAAGGAGGAGGGAGCTCACCACTCTTATGTTCTTCCTCATATTGTTGAAACATCTGCATGTATGTGTGACCTACGTCTTCTCCATTGCTAATGAGGTCTTCACAAGGAGCATCAATGATGATTTCTTCTACATTGTTTCTCATGATAGCCTCCTGAGGAGCTAAAAATTATATATTTTCTTCCTCACTCGCCTCTTGTAGAACAGGTTCCTCTTCAAAAAGGGATGAAGTGGAAGAATTGTGTGGAAGAGGAGGCAGTCCTTGAGCTAGAATCAAGTGATTCTCCTCCTTCCATTTGGTCATTACTTCATCAATATCAGGTGTAGCTTGATATCTCTCTTGGAAGTGTGTAGATGGGGTGTGTTTAGACATGGAATGTGCCATTGGGTCTGAACCATCCATCACACATTGGTTGAGGAATCCCTCTCTAGATTCCAACTCTGCAATTTTCCTGGCTATGTTTTCTTGGAAGAGCCTTTCTTGGAGATCATAGGAATCATGATTAAGAGCAACTTTATCTTTTTTAAGGTTTTAACCAAAACCATTCTTCTCCTCTCTCTTGCCCCATGATTCCACTAGTTCCCCCCAGGTCAGGAGGTTGCCATCAGGGTGAAAGATCTAAGAATTAGAATTTTCCCTTTTGGTTGAAGGGTAACTAGGAGGGCTACTTGAGGGGATTACATGAATGTTTTGAGCTTGATCATAGTAATATGAAGGAAAATGAGGCCCATGATTCTATGTAAAGGAATTATACATACAAAAATGTGATTTCTTGATAGCACCAGGTTGCTTAACCAACTAATTCAACTCAGAGTCACCATTGGTGTTGATGTAAAAGCCTCCAAAGGCCAGTTGGTTAAAGAACACACCAAAAATTATTCAACTCTTTGGACACAACTTGTCCTAGTTGGTCCCACTAGGCATGCCAAAAACTATTAACACAGTGGATTGCACCTGAGGTAGGAGACTAAGCTCCTACCTTCCACATGCAACAATGGAAACTCCCCTCTCACCTTGAGACCAGTGAAGCTAGAGGGGAGAGTTTCTAGATAAGGGCTAGCTCCCTTTGATGTATATTTTAGGCCTTAGTTTATCCTACCACTAAAAAATAAAATGAAAAAGGGGGGGATGAAAAGGGAGAGAGAGATGCTAAAAATAAAACCTAAGCCTAAAAATGAAAAAGTGATACACCAAAAAATGTGACCCACCCAGCCTGAATATACACTTTTCACCAGGAAGAAATGCCCATACACTTCATCTAAAGTGGGAAGCTCTTCTACAATAGTCATCTAGGGGTTTGTGAAAATATAGGGAGGAAGAAACTACCAGAGGCATCCTTAGACACACTTATGGTAGCTTATTCATAGGCACCTATATTCTTCCTATGTACACTTTTGGTAGACCTGTAGAAAGGAGACTTTAGAGTCCACTAGACATGTTGTAATCAATCTATGAGAAGCATGAAATACAATGACTTAACACAAAATAAGAACAAAAACATATACTTTAAAGTGTAAGTCCAGATAAAGGTAAAAATACTAAGTCTTAATTCAAGGTAAAAACTAGCAGAGCTGTGCCTTACAAACCTAAGAGATTTTTGGGTAGAGTTTTGCCTTAAGGCTAGGAGAGTGGATCCTTTTCTCAAATGAGAAGCTTTAAAATATATAGAGGAAGATAACTAGGTGATTTTTTGGAAAGACTTTGGTGCTCTTTTTGCATGTTGGCCCGTGTGTGCTCTGAGCCTTGGGAAGAGGGAGGCATTTGATTGTTGGCTCCTACTTTGATTTTGGCATTCCACATTAATGTGAAAACATGGCCATGCCTCTTTATTACATATAGACTACTCCCTTCAAGTCATTTACGTGGCTTGTCTACTATTTGTGCCATTTGGTGACCACCTAGCAAGCATTATTCCAACTATAGGAATAAATCCCTGAGTTGACACCTCCTTTTTCCACTTGGATGCTTTGTATCTTTATGCACCTTGTCTCATCTTAGTTTTGTCTCCTTCTACTCTTTTAGCCCTCAGGGGTGATCTTTGAGCAAGTCACTACATTCTTTGGGATATTTTCATGGTTGGCACTCAGGTAATTCAAAAGCAAATGGCTATTTCACTATCTTAAAATTGACATCTACACAGCCGTCATCATTTAAAAAACAACTAATCTATCTCCTTAAAATAGATGGATTTTGGGACTTCATTATCCTTGGCAAATTCCTTCGAGCCTTTTCTGTAGGCTTTTTTTGTGGGCTTTTTTTCCCATAGACAAAAAGTCTGCAAGAAATGGCCACCTTGATTTCTTTGGGTCTTTTGAGCTCACAACATTTCTCTGAATTCCTTCAGACTTTTTATCTAAAGGAATTCCTTCAGACAAAATGTCTGAAAGAATTCATTTGATGCCTTGAGTCTTTTCACATTTTTGGAAATCCTTCGGCTGCCTTTGAAGTGCTCCCTACCCTCTGTAAGGGCACTTGTCCTTCAGCTTTAGGACTTTCCCTTGAACCAACTTGTTAAACCAACCAGTTAAACAAAAAATGGTTTAATGGTTCAACAGTTCAATAGTTCAACAATACACACCATTTTCTTCATTGAATTGAGCCTTTGAACTTGCCACTTGAACCAAATGCTTGAACTATTCCTTTGAACCAACTACTTGAACCAACTGCTTGAATTAAAAATGGTTCAATGGTTCAACAGTTCAACACTGCACGCCATTTGCTCAAACTATGCCACTTTAAACAAGCCTTTAAACTTTTCGTGATGAACCAAGGTGTTGAAACAAGTGATTGAACCAAGCGATGAACCAAGGCCAATTGAACCAAAGCATTGAACTTGAGCGATGAACTTGCTAATTGAACCAAGGCATTGAACTAAGGCATTAAACCGGTTCAATGGTTTAATGGCTCAAAGATGCCAACCTTCCTTGTGAATTTATTCAAACAAGATCTTGAAGAAGCCTTGTAAAACTTATCACTCTTTGAATTGATTCTTCATGTGCCAGAAGACTAACCTACAAAGTCTGTAGAAAACTTCCTTGCAGAATTCGTAGAAAATCCACCTGTAGAATTCGTAGAAATAGACTTGCATAGTATATATAAAATATACCTATAGAGTCCATAAAAATTCTTGGACTTGTGTAAAATCAAAAAATGAAATGGCCTGGAATAGCAGGGGAAGAAGGGGACAAATTTTTGGCCTGTTGGGCTAAATCTGGTCAATAATACCCACATAAAAGTGGTTACCAATGGCTTCATACTTGACTTTAGATAAAATTTTACCAACCATTTAACATCTAGCTTAAGAAATTCTAAATGTCTCAAATTTAGCTTCATAACATGAAATTAAATCAATCTGGCCCAAAAATCAATTAAATAAAGAAAATGCCCAAATCAATTAAATCAAAACTCAAAAAATATTTAAAAGCCTAAAAGGGATTAATTAACTTGAAAATCCTAATCAAATCCTAATTGAACTCATCATTTAATAATTAAATGAATTATCAAAAAGGAAAATTCAAGATCAAAGAATATCGTAGGTTTTCATCATTAGATTTTGTGAGTTGTCCAAATTCCAAAATATCCCACCCATGCCTATTCCATGATAATCATGAGGTTTGGACACCTTTTAAAACTAATAGTTTTAATTAAATCACAAAGGTTATGTTTTAACCCATTACAAGCCATTTATTAACACTATAAATATAAGCATTTGCATCTTTATTTAGAGAGCTTAGATAGAGTAATGTTATAATGTAGGATTTAGGGCACAAAGTAAATACATAGTGTTATGATGCCAAAATTGAACCAATCCAAACCATTTCAAGCCATATCAAAGCCAAGCATTATCCAACCATGGTTTTAAGAGGAGATGGATATAATAAAGTCCCATTGATGAAGGCTTATTGAGCATAATCTAAGTAAGCCAAATGAAGAATCCTCTTAGAGCATTAAAGGAATTGGTAAGGAATTGTTTAAGTTATTTTCATTTTTAGTTGTTCTTTTTTCATTAATGTTTCTTCACCATGCTCCTCCCTTTGATAGGGCAAGATAGTGTTATAAATTATAGTGTGTTTGTTTTCATTTTGATTTGTTTTCATTGTGAAGCTAACATATGATCTAACCAAACATATTGGCTTCCTTGATCATAATTAGTATAAATATACATCCCATATTTTGTTTTTCACTAATAGGATTCTATTAAGGTTTGAGATTGTTCATTGATAACTTTAGCATTATTATGAATTTAGTTTTTGTTATTGTTACCCATTTTCTTACATAATTGATCTAAATAAGATACACTATCCATGTATAAAAATATGAAAATAATATAATTAATTGTGATAACTAATAATGTTCATGAAACATGGTCATGATTAATGTGTATTATTATGAAATAATAACAAATTAGGTCTAAAAATAAAACCCTAAATATTAAATAAACCTTAGAAATAAGAAACCCTAATCAATATAGAGGACTAAAGTTGAAAATATTATGTATAAAGATCAAATAATAGGTTAACAACTCTAAGAAAAAAATTAATTTTTTTTCTATATAAAGATACCATAAATGAAATTTCAAACACTGACAAAAAGTATAAAATATTGGAAGGATGAAACCCTAAGGGAAAAATAATATGTTTTACATGCTTATAAATTCACCACTATGTTTTAACCTAATTTTTATTAAGGTGGATTAGACAATATAATTTATATATAAATTGAAATGTAATTAATTTATCAAGATATGGCATCCAGGAATAAATTTGAATATAAAATCGTAAGATTGATTCTTTTGATTTAACAAGTCGCATATGTTAAATATAGTAAGTACAAATAGAGGAACAATAATTACATATTTTAGTTTGATTTACAACTATAATTATATTCTATAAGTGAAAATCAAAATAAAGTATGCATGTGGTTCATTCAATTCTATAACTAATTCTCTATATGTGTAGGGTTACATCCACTAGATTGGGCTAGTATCATTGGTCATTACTAACATGTTGGTTAGTATCAAACTTTGTGAAATTTATGAATAGTGACTATATAGTAACTTATTCATGTTTATTTTTTATCTAAATTCAATATCTCAAAAATTGATGGTGCGTGAAAATCCATAAATTAGTTTCCTTTGCTTTGAAATATTGTGTAATTGTCAGGGATAGAAACCTAAAAAATCAAAAATTATAATAGGACAAGCTCAACCAAATCACTTTCATGTGGTGATTGGATTTTTCTTATGTATTTAATAATTTATTGATGGAAATAAATCTAAAATTATTTATACCACCCAATGTAATTGTTTTTTTAATAAGTATGAAACTAATTATTTATATTTAATACTTGATCATGCTTTATTTGAATTAGATTTAGAGTGATTTAGACTTGGATTGTGACCACTCTGAGTGATAGGTTTTCAATTTAGATAGAATAAGGTAGATTTTATCAATTTAAAATAGTGTATAAATATATTCTAGATAAGTTTTATTTCCTTTTAAAATGATACCTTGATTTGTTTATATATGAGTCTAATTAGGTAATTTCTCATGCCACCAAAACATTAGGAAAATGGGCCAACACTAAGAATAAGTTTAATTTTATAAAATATCCACCAGTGGGATCGAATTGGTACTAACCAAATTAGGTGAGAAAAAAAAATTGATATTGAAAGAATAGTTTATAACTAAGCTATGTATAGGTATACTAAATTGAGAACTTAGATATATTTGTGTAGGATATTTGGTAGGTTTTCAAAAGACAATGATCTTACTATATGCATATAAAATATACAATAAGGGTTGATAAATAAGATACCATGCAAGTCTGATATAATGGTGTATTTGGACCTTGTTCGAGTGCTCAAGTCATGTGTGGTAAGTGTGTGTCAATATTTTCATTATGAATTACCAAATACTATATATTAGTAAATATAATTTCAAATTAGAATTATCAGACAAAAGTCAGCTCATTATGTGTATGTGACTGAACTAAATGAGTAATTTTATTAATAAGTAGTAAAACTAAGTGAAATTGAGCCATAAATTACATCATATACTCCTAATTAGGTTTGTGGGGGTCAAATTAGTTCAAAGTGTGTTTGTTATGAAATTAATTGATTAATTAATTTAATTAGTGGTGAAATTAGGACCAATTGATCCCTAAATCACATTATATACTCTCAATTAGGCTCACAAGGATCAAATTGGCCTAAAAAGTATCTATAATTGAATAAATCAAATGTTTATTTAAATCAATGATTAAATTTTGGAAAATTATTCCCAAAATTATATCTTATATTTTCAATTAGTTTAATATGGATTAAATTAGCCCAAAGTATATCCATAATTGAACCAATCAAGTAATTAATTAAATTAGTGATACATTTTCATAAAATTAATCCAAAAATAATATCATATGCACTCAATAATTTATTTAATGAAAAAATCTAGGTATTTTGACAAAAAAACATCACATGATATAATTATAATTAAGTTCATGATTCTCAAATTGGCCAAAAATGTGTAGTTAATCGAACCAATGGAGAGATTTTTTCAATCATTTATAAAATTATTTAAAATTGAGACATAAATTGCATTTATATTCCCAAATAGATTAACATGGATCATATAAACCCAAATAAAGTAAAAATTTGAACAAATCAAGTGATTAGTTAAATTATTAATAAAATTAGGCACAATTTAGCGCCAAAATTTATCACATGCTACCAGTTATTTTCATAAGGATCAAATTGGCCTAATGTAAATCCACAATTAAACTAGTCAAGTGATTATTTTAATTAGTGACGACTTTTGGGTACAATTTAACCCAAAATCACTTTATATAATCTCAAAAAGTTTGACAAGGATTAATTAGCATAAAGTGAATCCATGGTTAAAGAAAACTAGCAATTAGTTCAATTAGTTACAAAATTATATCCAATTAAACCCTAAATCAAATTGTATACTCTAAATTAGATTCATTAGTCTAAAATTATCCGAAGTTACATTTTTTTATTAAACTAATTGAGTAGTTAATTATATTAACAAATAAATTACAATCAATTGAGACCATAAATAAACTGTATAATTTTAATTAGGTTTATGGGGCTCAATTTTTTCAAAATTCCATTCACGATTGAACTAATAATTTTATATCCAAATAAATGATAATATTGATGTGAATTGATCCCCAATTTTTAATTTACACACCTAATTAATTCCATGAGGATAAAATTATTACAAACTAGGTATGTGATTCAACCAAAAAAGTGATTGGTTAAATCATTCATTAAAATAGGGAACCGTGAGCACCAAATGGAATTATATACTATAAATTAAGTCCATAAATCTCAAATTTTATTTACTTTCATACATGATTGAACTAATCAATTTATTGATTCAATACATGATGCTAATAGGGAAAATTCAACATCAAATTGCATTGTATAATTCAAATTAGGTTGATGGGACTAAATTTTATCAAAATATATATCTTATTAAAACATTGATTAATTTAATTAGTGAGGAAAATATGGCCAATTAAGACATAAATCACACCCCAAACTCTGAATTAGGTTCATGAGGCCCAAAATAACCAAAATTACATCTATGATTGAAATAATTGTGTGATTATTTTAATAATTGAAAAAAATGAGACAAAATGAGACCTAAATCACTTAGTATAATCCAAATCAGGTTTTTGGGTATTAAATTCACCTAGTACACATGTGTGTTCTAAATAAGCAAGTAATTCGTTATAGATAAGTAAATTGTGTAACATACACTTGGAGACATCAATTTGGATATATTTGACATATATGAACTGTGTATACATTTTTGAAACTTATAAACACTTTCTGATATACATTTATTTTTTATATTTTATTTGACAACCCTATTTCTTATTAAACATTTTCTATAACTTCCTAGTCTTTGCCATAAAACTATATAATACTAGGTAATATGTCAACATATTATAGAACACCACTTTTCATTTTATAGAAATTATCAAAAATAATTAGATAGTTTTGGTTACTAAAGGTGTCTAGTTATTTTGTAAAATGAAGACAAATTTATGATTAAAACATATGAAAAAATATAAAAAAGCACTCAATATTTATTTTTATAGGTAGGTCAATGATCAGGTAGAAAAAACTAGAAAAATCAAAAGAGATAGTTATGTTAGACATCATATTGATTTATTTGGTACATGTGTTTGGACTCTATTTATAATCTCTTGGTATAAACTAATAATTATTATCATAATATGATTATCTACATATCTAGTTAATACCATTTTGAATTTCCCTATGTAGGTAGTGAGTGAAAAATAATAATAAATTATTAATTTACTTATCTCTTGGTCATTTTTATATTTAGCAAGTGAAAATAATTCTCTATTAGCATTCATATTTTTATGATGAATTATATATTATACAATTTTAATTTAAATAGTTTATATAACTAAATTGAAAACATGTTAAAAAAATTATAGTGAACCTCTATTTTTTATTGTATGCTTGGTAAATCCCTATGTTGTTTTACGTTAGGCTTTCATATTTATACATTAAGATATTATTTAGAAATTTTACATGTAATCTCCCCTTCATTAGTGTATATTCCTGCTAGTTTTTAACTTGTTGATTTTAAATCCTTTGAGCCCCAATGTTTTATATTTTCCCTTATCCTAAGAGTAGGCATTATGATTGTATTGTTTTCCATCTTATGATTTTGTTATTATTATGTGGAGGCATCCCCAAATGTCACATCCTATGTGTCCCTTACTATCTACTCATGTTGTGCCTTATAACTATACAAATGAATGGATAAATATGGATGCAGATGATCATGGTTGTGTACCTAATGAATATGCTTATGTAGGTGAGGAACATACTTGTATGAGTGAATGAAATTAATATGTTGATTATGATTATGATGATATAGACAATTGGTATTAGTAAAAGAGTTTTTTACAATGGTAGTTAATAATTAAATCAAATTAATGTCTTAATTCAAAAGATTAATTATCCTTCACCTTCCTTAGGTCCTTTCAATAATAATATGTTATAATAATAAGAAATTAAAATTTTTTTAACACATTTATTGATACTATTCATATTCTAGCTATAAATTATGGTAAAATACAAAAATGAATATCTATTATACATGTTTTTCCCCATGGTTTTATACCTTATAGTGATGTTTCTAAATGTAATTATGTTTTTAATAAATTAAAATGTGATATAACTCATCAATAATTTAATTTTAATTATAATCCTTATATAAAGTATGATGATATTCCTAAGCTATGTAATGATGTGCATATTTTTGATGAGTCTAATATATGTATGTTTAAGATATATGTTGAAATTAAACCTATGACTAAATATTTTAAAACCATAAACATACCCAATATTTATATAAGGCACATGATTAATGTGATAGGTGATATTCCAAACCATGTCTCCATCTTGCCTTTCATATCTAAGTCTCATAAGGGTAAACTAAATGGTAATATTTTGGCATGTACTTGTGCCTATAATTATGTTAGTTCTCCAAATTTAATATATTAGATCCTTAACATTAAAACTTCACCTAAGAAGGAATATCCAAGTATTATATTTGATAAAAATGAGTTGCAAAGTAATATAATATATAATAAGGAATCTCCAAATAAGGGGGCTCATAACATGAAAAATTGAATTAATCCAACTCTTTCAAGTGTGAATAAACATTTATAATTTCATAGCCTCAAGGATAAGCAAAATTTTATTTTACAAAGTCTCCTTGATAAAAATTTCATCAGATTATCTTATAATCACCATCACCCTACACATTATCTAAAATGACTGGGGACAATATCATTTTTAAACTATCATTGTATCAATGGGCATGTGTGTGTGTGTGTGTGTGTGTGTGTGTGTGTGTGTGTGTGTGTGTGTGTGTGGTGTCACACACACACACACACACACACACACACACACACACACACACACACACACACACACACACACACACACACACACACACACACAGAACACTTCTAATGTATTTAAAATAAAATAAAAGAACTTGTGGATAGATTTTTTATTACTTTGAGATATCTAATAATATTCATAAAATATTTTCTTATCCATCTCCTTGTAGTTCAAATATGTGTATATTAATGTATCCCATGAATTTACTTAAAATGAACCAATGTTCATTCATGATCTTATAGAATTTGAACATATAAAATGAATTTTCATAGATGAATGTGAACATATAAAATGAATCTGCATAGATGGAATGATAAAAAAACATGGATGCATAATTAGTTATATTACAGAATTTGGATATGATGAGAGAAATATAATAATGGAATATGAGTGTTTACAAGGATGTAATAGGGATGTTACCATAATTTTTTATATTGGGTTTAAAATAGTGGAAACATTATTATATATGAGATCTACTATTACACAATTTAATCTAATATTGGAAAATCATGTCTAATGCAAAAAGAAATGAAACCATATGAGAGTAATGTGACTATTTAATTTAATTTTAGATGTAGATTTATTACATATAAGAGATATATTAAATTTTAAAATAAGACTACTATAAAAAGTTAATGTTTAATACTAGAGAAAGTAAGGGCAGGTCCCAAAGAGAATTAATCAAACTACAAACCAAAGATTAGATCAAATAGAGTGTGCCTCACGCAAAGAAAAGGAACAACAACAATATAAAATCATTATGATATGTTAATTTCCAATATGTGAATAATTAAGAAGGGTATGTTATTTATATGTAAATGTTTCAAAGAGATTAACATTATATGCTAATCTAAAATATCTACTTACTTATGAGATACATATTATATCTCCACATAAGCTAGTGTAAAAATAATGTCCATTCAATGCACACATTTTCTCAAAATGATTTTCCAAAGTAATTCATCTAATTCGGTGTTATTTAATATAATGCCATAGGATGTGAATGATGGTTGATAAAGAGAAAATTCTATTGAATAATAAAACTAAATAATATTTTTTAGTTGATTATACATATCTTACTAAGAAAGAAAAAATATATGGGATGAAGAGTTTAAATTAATGGATGATTATGAAAATATAATTGGTGATTTATACATATATGATACAAATATGACTGTGTATTGACAATATCATTGGTCAGTGTAATTAAAATAAAAAAAATTAAACATATATAAAATATAAACCCAAGCAATTAAAATATTCAAATAAAAATATACTTGCAACTACGCATGACATGCTTTACTAGTTATATTATTGATCAATATTAATTGTCATCTATATGGTAGATTACATTTCCATTTCTTGTATACATGATTTTCATGGTATGAGTGAGTGGTATGTAGAACTTAAAAGTTATATATGATACATGGAATTTTAGATGTGTGTCATTCCTTACACACAAGGTGTACCCTTATACATTGGTTGAATTCCTATAATGGGGGAATAAAAATACACTTTTCATGTTATATATTTATATGATTATTCCAATGATTATATTATTATATTTATATTATTTATACATATATTTATATTTTGTATATATTTTTAATGTGGTGTTCTTTATGGATCTTGTAATTTTATATATTTGATGATGAAATTAATTGAGTGTGTGGACTAACATTGATTTCTCCTAGTGTTATTGATGTTGTTCAGATTAAGGTAATCCTAATTTTAAATGGTGTGAAATACAACATGAGTACAAGAAGTATGTGCATGTCTCCCAACTAACTATTAGTAAGACCCAAAGATAAATAAAAATAAAACACATGAAAAAATGAGAGACAGAGAGAAAGAATAAGCTAGATAGAAACATGGCCACAAATCAAAACCAAAGAAAGAGTAGAAAAAAACCATATCATACAAACATAGGCCCCACTAAGACACAAAAATCCAACTACAGAGAGAGTGGAAAAGTCCCGATGGGAACCTAAACATCAATCAAATGAGATAAAAGAGTAATAGTTTCCAAGCATAGATGGAGGAAATTGAAACATCATTAACTTTTCCATGACAATGTGGTTAAGGATGTTAAATAGGTGTGAGGGAACCCATCCAAAATCCCATATCGTATAATCACAAAAGACCCCTAAATTTTCAAGTTAATCTAAAAAACTATTTCCTTCTCTAAAAATGTGGCCAAGAGACAATTCCTAGAAAGAGTTTAGGAGGTCCTAGTGTTGGAAACAAGATGACTAAGGGGGGTAAATCAGTTTTCAAAACCTCTAATTCAATTACACTTAAACTATTTATGAACCATTTTAATCAATAAAATATATCAAAACAATCATACGAATCAAAATATGATATCATGAAACATATCAACACAACATATACATGGGAAACCCTCTTGGTGAAGAAAACCCACGAATGAGGAATATGGAGTATAGTCTTATAAGATAAAGATCAATATTTATTTGAGCACCAACTCAACTTGTAGTACCAAACCCAATATTTTAAGCACCAAATTAAAATTCTTTATCTAAGCACCAACTCAACAAGGATCATCAACCCCTAATTTACCAAACACCCACTTGGCTTTAACAAGCTTCAACTTGTAACGAGGCTACAAAACCCTAGATGAATCAACACCAACTCAACCACCTAATTGTTTTATCACCTTAAAAAATTATTTTTGATTTTAAAATACATTATGATATACTCTTATATATATATATATATATATATATATATATATATATATATATATATATATATATATATATATATATATATATATATATATATATACTCTCTTTATCTCTCTCAAATTGATATTTATTTCTCTCCGCTCAACTAGACCCCTTCATGGCTTGACTAGGTCTTCTGACCTTGATCCTCTCTTAAAAAACCTCTATTATATATTCATTATATATTTTATAGTTTTCATGATAACCTTATACTAAAAAATTATCTATATCATTCACTTATTCTTATTTTCTCTTTCACTCTAAGCACATGGTCTATCTTATTCTCTAAGCCTTACAAAAAAGGCCTAACTACCTTGCTTTTATACAAGTCATTTGATCATATCATTTTACATTGTATATACATTAAAATGAATTATGTTGTCCATAAATAGGTTAAATAATATTCAAATAACATTAATTAATCATGAATCAATCACTAAAATAAGTTGGTCATACATCAATTTGCCCCTATTCCTTTTTTATGCTTTTGTAAACCTAATAGGTATTATTAAGAACATGTTATCCTTTGATCCTTCTTGAATCTTATCCAAAAACATTAAATGAAAATATAAAATCATAAAAAATTCCAATATTTATTATCCAAATTTTATTTTAGGTCTAAAATAGCTTTTAAGTCCAATCATCACTTGAACCCTTATTTAAATTACTACTTATAAAAGGTATGCACATATACATAAATTATACCTTGAAAAAATGAAGCATATACTTAATTTTTACAAACAAACATGGAAAACAATTACATATTAAAAATAATCATGACCTTAGGGTCATTAAATATTTCATATAATGCTTCAACTTAGGGTAAAATAGGCTTAAACATAGCTCTATAAGATGTTCATTCATAACTACAAACTAACTCAAAAACATAGTCAAAGAAACATGAACATATGACACATGATTGATTATATTTAATTTATTTAAATTCATGTATAGGATCTTATAACATCCTCAAATCAACCTCAATAAATTATATCATGAGATCTAATGATAACTTTTGATCTTACATGCCAATCTTTTAACCTTCTCTATCACAGACTCTACTTAGCCAGATAAGCCATTTTAGATTCAATGTTTCAACCACTTACATAAATTTAAAATATTATTAAAATAATTTATAGATAACTAAAGACCCAAAAAAATCATGATTTTTTTAAATTCATTACTATTACATGAAAACTCATCAGGAAACATCTTCTCACAACTATCTAATTTTCTCACTTTTGCACCATAGGATCTGTTAAGTGACTAGCCAACTTTGATCACCAATTTCACACATATAATATTTATAAAATCACTATAAGTCTATATCAAAATCAAATAAAATTATCACACTTTAATCTTCATCCACTTATAATTGTTGACTTAGTCAATTTTGTCTTCTATAATAATTCTTTAAAAGATAAGCACTTTTTTGTATGCTTTGGTCATTCACGTAAAAAACCAATTACACCTAGAGATTTTTGAGAGGTTTTAATTTAACAACCAATAAATTATATATCCATAAAAAATTGTTATTATCTCTTTAGAACAATATCTTTGATATCAAGTCATTATTATGGTTTTATTTAGGTTTAGACTAACCTCTAGTATTTGTTTATAAAACATAGCTCCTCTTTCCAAAAACCAATGCTTGTAACTTTAATATAGAATCACTACTCATCTAACATGAATATATTAGTATCTCATGCATATGTTTAACATTTAAATCATCACTAAGAAAAACTTCTCTGGTAGACTACTCTCCATTCTACACACTTGAGAAACCTTGAAATACTTTTTAAGCCTTTTACTTACATATAAAGTCCTAAAAATCTATGTACATACTTAAAAAAACATGAATCACATCTATCAATGTTCTCTTACTTACCCATTTCATGGAAACTAATAATTTTACCTCATCTAACCACCATCTCTCTTCTTAATTCTTAATCCTTGACCTACAAGTCTTATTAAGCCTTGAATTTGACCTTTTAGCCACTTTGTAGTCTTCACCTTGAAACTCTATAGTCTTTCAATGTATCTTGTATGCTCAAGAAGCCTCATATATTCACTCTTCTTCAGATCTTCAATAAAACTTCTTTAGAGCTACTTATATATCTTTAGAGCTTGATTGGGGTATCTTCATATCAATCATTTTTTAGATCTTCAATTCCTTTGATATAACCTTAGATAATATTTCTCATACTCAAATACTATCAGGTATTCTTGAAATCATTCTCTTCAAAGCACCTTCATCTTAGTAGCTCATTTAGAACATCTTTGGAACTACTTAGACATAACTTCAGAGCACATAACTTCTTCTTTGAATCTCACTTATTTCTTCTTGTCACCTATAAGTACCATATCATAAGGTATAGACAAAAAATTAAAATATTATTTACATTGTTGTAATGACCTATACTTATATATTATACTTCTTAATGATTTCACTCAAGTTGTCACCAAAAAATTCTTCAAACAATATTCTTTCATCATAACAACACCACTCACTATGTCCCTAATCAAACTCATCACATACATGCCTTAAGGTTTACTTGATCAAGAATTTGCACATAAACCTTTGAGATCAAATGACATAAGATTGAGATAAATGAAATAACCATGAAATTTAATTAGAACATTTTACTTCATTGATAACATTAAATATCAAAGCTCAATAGACTATGATAATCCTCAATAAACTCTCCCTCAATCAATGATAATGTTTAACAATCTCTACCTTTGTCCTTGATGGCAAACATTCTCAACAAAATTTATCAACCACTCTTGATGGAAATAATCTCTTAGACCTAGTTATTTCCTTTTCTTTCTCCCTTTATGATCTTTCTCCCTTTCTCATATTTTTTTATCTGTTTGGTCTTTCTCCCATTTCTTACCTTTTGTAATCTTTTATAACTTTTTTGATCTTTCCCCCCTTTGACATTAATGACAAGGGTCTTCCAAAACTATCATATATTTAAAAATAAACTCAAATTACTTGATTACTTTTACTTACTAATATAGCTCCTCCTTAAACCAAGCATCCACCACGATTTGATTAGTAGTAGACATCAAAGATCATCTACAACTACTAAAATAACACTCTTCTTCTTGTTAGATGATATTATATCTCAAAGACACAATCTCTCCTTATCCCTATACAAATAAACAAGCAATCACTCTCTTTAAAAATAACACAAATCTACCAAGATACCCCTTAGACCAAGCATTTGTTCTTTCAAAGAACTATGAAATCAAGATCACATACCTTTCTTTGTCATCGATGAAGAAGTTACCAACCTATTTGATCACATACATGGTTATCAAATTCTTGATATCAACTATAGAAATAGAGAATCCCCATTGATCTTCACATATTAGGATCACCTATATAAACATATCTTAGAAGCTTATCTCTTATATGCCAATTATCCTACATTCTATCTTTGGAACATCTTTGAATGAAACCTTACTATTCTATTGATATAAAAATGTCTCCATGAAGCTTAATGGAGCCACCCCTTTCTCATAGGGAATGAGAATAATATGAACTTAGGAGATTCCTATATCTCCATATCATTTTCACAAGACTAAATTTTACTCAACATTATTTTATACTTGATTGGATATTTAGGCTTGACCTTTAATTTGATGTTTTCATCATCCACCTTCTTCTTTTTGACTGTCTTATCAACACATATAAATAACAAGTGTTCTTGAAATTCCTTATTTTATTTTTATCTACAGTAACAAACATCCTTCCTTAGTTTATGAGGTGATCATGACTCAACTTTTCATTCTTTATCTTCTTAGTCAATTCTTCAATCTTAATACTTTGATCAATGATATGAGTATCAAGACCTTTCTTGTCTCCTAACATATGACTTGAGAAACCACTATCTATACTTTGAGCTTTCATATAATCTTATTATTTATTCTTTTTCTCCACCTTTACTACCTTCAGTTCTCATACATTTAATTGTCATATTTCTTTCACTCTAGGATCTTTAACCTTCTTGATTTGTCTTGATGTTCCTCTAACTCTATTAGGACATAATCTTGCAATGTGTCCTACATTATTGTAGATATATTAGACCACCTTATACATACTACTTATCTGATGATGACTATGATTTTATTTTGACCAATTGTTTCTCCTTTCATAGTTCCATGAGTACTCATTCCTAGAGGATCTTCTACATTCTCTTGCTCTATGAAAAAATTGATTGCATGTAAAATAATAGCCATTAAAATAACTAGCATACCTTGTAGTAATGGGATGTCAAGTATGTATTTTGTCCTTCTTATCTTCAATAGTCTTCTTTTCAGTTTGAGGTGCCATATTTTGGTCTTATTTGAATCCAAGACTAGTATTACCAGTTACAAACTTCTAACTACTTAAAATATCATCAAGATCCTTAGTGCTCTTTTCAAACATCACAAAATTATTCACCTTACTAGAATATTGATCCAACTTAGCTCTAAGAGATTATATTTAAATTTCATATGTATTATAGTCTTATATTTTAGCCTTTAGGCTTATTGTCATAATCTCACTCTAGGTTTCAACTTTTTGGATGATCTCTTCATACTCCTTGGAGGTGTTACATAACCTTTTCTTAAATAATCCAATCTATTCCTCATATTCCTAAAATAATATTTTTATTTTCTTATTCTTCTTATTAAAAATTAATAACTCTTCTAAGGCACCCATGAGCTCTACTTCAATATCCACTTTAGTTATTCCACTATCATAGTATTCTTCTTCATCTAGTTCTAAGTCAATCATGAGACCTTTCCCATTTGAATAACCCTCATATCTGACTCTATGCCTATGAATAAGGTTTTATTATTGTCATGTTTAGATTCATTTTTGTCATCTTCACTATCATATGTGTTTGAATCAGTTACAGCTAATTAACTACCTTCTTTGGTGTAAAATGTCTTCTTATTCTTTAATTATCCTTTCCTTTCTTCATTCTTCTTGAAGTCTATTTTGTTCTTGTCAAACTTATAAACTTTTTGATCATCTCTATGAGATTTATCATGTTCTCCATTATGATCAAATTTTTCCTTCTTAGGCTACTTGGTTTTAAAATGACCAATCTTTTTATAGCTCAAACATTTAAAGGGTAAATTACCCTTGTACTTTCTTGAACCCATTATCATCTTTCTAGAAAATATGGCAATCAATTCATCATCATCAATATCTGAAGATACCTCATCTTTGTTCTTCTTAGCTTTTGTATTATTTTTAACCTTGAAATTTGATTCCTTATTGAGAGGTCTTCCTCCATTTATTCTCATCTCATAGGTAATTGAGATCCCATGAAGCCCATCCATCTCTAGTTTTTCAAAATCTTGTATCTCTTCTACTACAAACGCTTTAGAATCAAATGTATAATTTAGTGATATCAATACCTTTTCAAAAATAGTAGACTATTTCACTTCTCCCAATCTTTTAATGATGTTGACAACTTCATCAACTCTTGGTAGATATGATTGAAATGGATTCATCTTCATTCATCCTTAGGATTTCAAACTATCTTCTTTGGGTTTAAAACTTGGCCATCTTCACCTTAGTGTCTCCTTCATATATGGTCTTCAATTTGTCCCATATATCTTTGGATAAAACATAATTCATTAGTTTTACTAGTTTTTCCTCTTATAAGATACACAAAATGACATTCATTACCTTAGAGTTATTTTCACTAGCTTTCTTTCTTGTAGCATCCATTGGTGAAATTTGAGATGTAATATAGGCATCCATATTTGACTGCTAAATATCATGTACTTGTCACATCAGATATATCTTCCTTTTGAAATTTTAGAAGGCATAATTATATCCATTAAATAATTGAGCATTATTTTTAGAGGAACCTCCTTGAGTTTGATAACTAGTCATCCTTGCTACTTAAGATCTGCTTTAGGCTAACAAGTCTATTCCAAATGACGTGTTCTAATACTAATTATAACAAGATGACTAAGGGGTGAATCAATATTCAAAATATTTAATTCAATTCCAAATAAAATATGTATGAACCATTTTAATAAAAAAAATATCTCACAAAAATCATAAGAATCAAAACACGAAAGCATGAAACATATCAACATAACATATAGGTGAGAAACCATCTTGGCATAGAAAACCCACTGATAAAGCAAATGGACTATAATCCTATAAGATAAACATCAATCTTAAATTGATCACCAACTCAACTTTGAGAACCAACCCCAATATTGCATGAACTAACATAATAGTCTTTATCTAAGCACCAACTCAGTAAGGATCACCAACACCTAATTTACCAGGTACCCACTTGGCTTTAGAAAGCTCTAACTTACAAGGAGGATATAAACCCTAGATGACTCAACACCAACTTAACCCACTAATTGTTTGATCACCTTTATAAATTATTATTGTTTTTACAATAGATAATTATCTAAACTTTGAGCTCTTCACTGTCTTTATCCCTCTCAAATTGATCTTCAGCTTTCTTCATTGAACTAGCCCTCTTGATGGCTTGATCAGGTATTTTGACCTTGATCTTCTCTTGAAGGACCTGTGTTCAATATTCATGATATATCTACTAGTTTTCATGACCTTCATATAATTTTAAATGATATATATAATTTTATTATTTTACTTTTCACCTTCACTCTAATCATTTTGCTTTGTCTTCTCCTCTAAGCCTTACAAAATAGGCCTATCTACCTTGCTTTTATACAAGTCATTTTATAATATCCCTTTAGGTTAGGTATACATTGAAAATACTTAGTTTATCCATGAATAGGTTAAATTATATTAAAATAACATGCCCTAGTCCTAAATCAATCACTACAATAAGTCAACCATACATCAATTATACATTATTCCTCTTTTAGGCTTATACAAACTGAATAGGCCTTCTTAATAACATATTACACTTTGATGCTTATTGAATCTTATATAAATAGATTACATACTAGGAAAATGACATAAGATAATCCAATATCCCTTATCCAACTTTTATTTTATGTCTACAACACTATTTAGTTCTAATCATCACTTAACCCCTTACTCAAATTACTAGTTATAAAAGGCCTATGCATATATAGACTTTTTGCCTTGAAAAACTAAGTCATATGCTTAGTTTTTTCAAAAATCCATGTCAAAAATTTAAATATTTAAAAACATCATGACTTTAGGGTTATTATTAACTTCATTTGATCCTTCAACTTAGGGTAAAATAGGCTTAAACACATCTCTATAAGATGTTTTTTTAGAACTACCAACTAACTCCAAACCATAATCAAGGAAACATGAATACATGACATATGACTATTTATCTTCAAGGTATTTAAATGAATGTACAAGATCTTAAAATATCCTTAGGTCAACCTCAATTAGATCATGATATCTAATGATAACTATTGATATTATAGACCAATCTTCTGACCTTTTCTATCATAGACTCTACTTAACTAGATAAGCCATTTTGGATTCAAAGTTTCAACCACTTAAACTAATTTAAAAGATTCTATAAATCATGGGTTGATCATTAAAGACCCTTGAAACATCATCATGTATTTCAATTCATTAATCTTACATTAAAAGTTACCTAGAAACATCTTCTCACATTTGTCTCATCTCCTCACTATCCACACCATAAGGTCTATTCAACAACTAGCCAACTTTGATCACCATATTTGAACATTTGAGATTTGAAACCTATAAAAAATTATTCATTAAAATCAAATACAAGTACCAAAATTTTATATTCATCCACTTATCACTATTGAATTGATCAACTTTGTCTTCTACAATAATTCTTTAGAAGATAAGCACTTTTCTATATGGTGTGCTCACTCACGTCAGAAACCAATTACACTTAGAGATGGCTGGGAAAGTTTAATTACACCTCAAATGACTTATGTGTCTATATCAAACCATTATAATATCCTTAGAAAAATATATTTCATATCAGGTCATTGTTAGGGTTTTTGGAGGGTTTAGACTAAATTTCAGTCTTAATGATCGGTCATAAGACTTAGCTTTTCTTTCGAGAAACCAATGGATGTAACTTTTATCTATAACCCTTCATCATATACCATGAATATATTAGGATCTCATTCATATTTTTTACATGATATTGATCACTAATCAAACTTTATTGGGTAGATTACTCTCCATTCTATGCACTCGAGAAATCCTAAAATAATTTTCAATCCTTTTCCTTATAAATAATGTCTTAAAACATTATGTACATATTTAAAAAAATATAATCACCTCTATCAATGTTTTCCTACTCACCCATGTGATTAAAACTAATATTTTGCCTCATATATTCACCATATTTCTTCTTCCTTCCTAAGCCTTGACCTACAAGTCCTACTAAGCCTTGAATTTGACCTTTTAGCCACTTCCTAGTCTTCACCTTCAAAATCTCTAGTGTTGTAATGTCTCTTGTGTATGATAAATAAACATCATACAATCACTCTTCTTTGGAGATTCAATATAAATTCTTTAGAGATACTTATAGATCATTGAGCTTGATTGGGGTATCTTCATAAAAACTTTAGAGTTGTATATATAAGTCTTCGGAGTTGATCTCTCAATCATTTTCAAGATCTTTAATGCCTTCGGTATAACCTCAAACAATATGTCTCATTCTTAAATAATATCAGGTATTATTTGGATCATTCTCTTTGAATCATCCTCATATTTACAAATCATTTGTAAGATCTTCAAAACTACTTACAAATAGATTTAGAGCACACAACTTCTTATCTGGAGATCACTTATTTATTGTTGCCACCTATAAATACCATGTGATAAGGTCTAGACAAAGCATTAAAATATTATTTACATTTCTTTTATTTACCTATACTCATGTATGATGCTTTTCAATGATTTCACTCAAGCTATCACTAGAGAATTCTTCAAATAGTATTCTTTCATCATACCAACAATACTCACTATGCTGATAATTAGAACTCATCACATACATACCTCAAGGATTAGATAATTAGGCAATTATACAAGAAACTTGACATCATTAAAAATTATATTGACATAAATGAAATAACCAGGCATCTTCATTAGGATATTTGACATCAATGACAACATTAAATATCAAATCTCAACACACAATGATAATGATTACCAATCTCTCCCTCAATCAATGAAAATGCTCAACACCTAGCAGATAAAGTATCCTTTTCAATGGTCTAGGAGGTTTTGGACTTCTCTTTGACACGATTAATTATGTTAAGGTATTATCCTTCAATATCCATCTTAGAATTATCTTTATCACTTGCAGCCTTAATACCCCAAAGGGTCACCTTAGATTCTACAACATGATCACATTGTTCACCCATTCTTTTAGTGTAGGAAACTATCATATTTACATTGGAGTCTTTAATTATCCCTCATTAAAAAATACTAGGGTTACCCTTGAATGCACCATCAATGTTTAGTTTAAACCATCCTTCTACCAGAGGGGTCCAGTTGGTTGAAGCTCAAGTAAAATATTTGCTAATGCCTGATTCTCAAGGGAGCTTAAGGTTCCATAGCTTCAATATACTCATCCCTTCACCTTTAATGGAGTTATCCTTTTTATAGGCATTAGAAGCCCAATTTTACTTAATATCCATTAAAATATTATCCTTGGTGATTCCCCACTCCAATACTTTATTTCTAAAAATTATGTGATTCCTTTCTTTCTAGATGCCCCAGAGGAAATGTGGAAGAGTAAGATTCTAGAGTAGTTTTAGAGCCTTGTGATTCCTAAGTGGGTTCCATTGTAAGAATGGATCCAATATGGATCTAGGCTAAACCCAATACTTTTTTAAAGAACTAAAAAATGAGAACAAAATAGAGATGAAATATGGTCATTCCAAAAATAGGTGATTGATTGATTCTTCCACCTTCAAACATAAACAACATATGTTAGGCATTTAAAAGACTCTAAGCTTTAGATTATCAATGGTGAGAATTTTTTTCTATCAATACAACTATTGGAAAATTCCAATTTTAGGAAATATGTTTTCTCCCATAACCTGAAAAAAAATGGTCTTGTTTTAGATGGTCTTGATCCACCATAAAACTCCACTTTACTTTGTATTCCCCTATAGGGTCCAGGTGCGAAATGGTTTTATAATACTTGGTAAATATGATAATGTGAATTTTAAGGAGTTTAGAGTTTAAAATTTCTATAAATATTGATTGATCCTATTTTACATCTTTAGATTAAAGTTGTTTCTAGCTTGGTTCCGAATTGTTCCAATACCAACAATCCTTTACTTTTACCCCAAACAGATTTTTAAAGTGGTGAATTAAGGATTCAAAATCCCATATAACCAATAAAGGGAAATTTAAAATCTAATGGTCTTACCAAAAATCAATATCTCTTCGATTACCCATAATCTATTTTTACCCATTATATATAAGTTCTCTTGTTTTTATCACTACTTTCCAAAAACTAGTTCCTTGACTAGGAACCTCTTCTTTTAGAAAACAATTAATAATTTTGTTATTGAGATATTTACCTTTTATAAAAAAATTATATATATTATATTATATTAGTATCCCCCAATATTTTTTTATAAAAGAGATACTTTGATAGTTTTGATGTGTCTCAACCCCAGGCCCCCATAACTCTTGTGCTTGCAAACCTTATCCCAAATAACATGTGGGATTCTCTTTATTTGATCCTTCCCCATCCAAAAGAACCTTTATTGAGTTTTCTCAAATTTATATACATATTTTTAATGTATTTTTAAAATGTACATCCAATATATAGGCATGATTTCAAGTGAGCTTTTGACCAGTAGAATTTTACTAGCTTGTGATATATAATTAGCTTTCCAACTTTGTAATTTTATTTTATTTTATTCAAAAAGGGATTCTATTCCTCCATACTTAGTTTATCCTTGGAAAGTGGCACACCAAGATATATATTAGGGAGGGGTTGAATATGATAATTTAAGATATTAAAGAGATATAACTATAGGATGGTCATGGTTTGAGTTAAAAAAGAGAGATTCTGGTAAAATTGAAACATTGCCTGGAAACTAATTCGTAGTCCTCAAAAATGCTTTAAAAATATTTAGGTTCCATAAAAAAGGAGTTATAAAGGATAAATGTATCATCTATGAAATTTTGATGCATGATTAGGTTAGAGCTAGGTATAATTTAAATTCCATTAATAATACCATCCTCTCTATCCTTTCAAATATTCTTACCAAGGGCCTCAACCAAAATTATGAAGAGGTAAGGGGAAAGTGTATCCCCCTATCATAGGCCCCTTTATACTTTAAAATAACCTTCACATATACCATTAATGAGAACCAAAAATTTTAGGGTAGCAATATAGTTGAGAATAAATTTTTTGAGAAAATTTTTAAAACCAAGCTTTTTGAGGATGAGCATGAGGAACCTCCAGGAAACTCTATCATAATATTTCTAAATATCTAGTTTGAGAATAATAATTACTCTTTTATATTTATCTAAAGTATGGATATATTCATGAATCAAGATAATATTATCAAAGATATATCTACTAGCTACAAAAGTGTTTTGTTGGATCAAAATAATATTTGCGAACAAAGGTTAGATCCTTAACACAAGTGTCATATTACAAATATTATAAAAAGTATTACATAGACTTATCAATCTAAAGTTTTTTACATCAAGGGAACCTTAATTTTTTGGAATAAGAACCAAAAAATTACTATTGATTTCGTTCATAATTAAACCTATTATGAAATATTATGAAACTATAGAAACCACATCGTGTTAGATAAAATCCTAGAAGTGTTGAAAGAAGAAGGGATGATAGCCATCCAGACTAGGTTTTTTATCTCCTTCCATTTTGAACACAACCATTTTCACCTCTTCATAACTAGGTTGTTTAAGAATGTCTACATTATCTTTGAAATTTAACATGTTATCAAAAAGTCTGAGAAAACTTTTCTTAGGGCCCTAAGAATGAGACAAGCCCTTGAGAGGATTTTATGATATAAATTAATATTTTAAAATTTTTTATCCTCTTCATCACTACATATGGAACCATTTTCTTTTATCAATTACCTTATTCTAAGGGAATTTATATTTCTACAAGATGTTTGGAATAAAAATTTAGAATTCATATTACCTTATTTTTACCATATGTTTTTAGATCTATACCTGTAGTAGGTCTTTTCCTTGGCCTCTAGATTATGGAAGGTACTCATGAGTTTTATTTCCTTTTAGTAGGTTTTCATATTAATTACATTAGCCTAGATGTAATGATCTATTTCCATGAGGGACTCAGATATTTCATGTTTTTAAACAAAAATATTTCTAAAGACATACTTAGTCCAAGTTTTTAGATATATTTTAACCATTTAGTGTTTAAAGGCTTTGAAAAACATCTCATGGCCTTTAATTTCCATCTTACAACATTTTTTCATGGTTTCCCACAAATCCAGGTTATCTAACCACATTTTATCATACATTCAATGAAATATTTTTATCTTTGGGACTTATTGATCAAGGAATACCATAGGGTAATGATTAAAACCTAATTTAAGAAGGAATAAAATACTATAGTAAATTCCTAGATCATGATCAAAATTTTAAATACATATATATAATATAACCTAAATATTTCCCTCCCCTATTCTTGTATTAGACTAGGTGTAGGAAGTTCCACACATCACCACATCTATTAGGTTATTACTTGTGATGAAATAATTAATATCAAACATTATATCATTGTATTCAATATGACCCCTATTTTTCCATAGGATATAGTGGTGTGTTAAAGTCACCTACCACCATCTAGTCCTAATCAGAAGAGAGGAATTTGAAATGAGTGAGCTCTTTCTATAACTATCCCCTTTCTATTTTGGAATTCAAGGCATAAATATTTGACAAAATCCATTTCTTATTAGTGGTTAATAAAGTTGATCCTATCATGATAGGACCTTTATTATTCTAAATGAAACTCCCTTCATAGGTTTTTTGGTCCTATAAAACAAAATACCTCCAGAACCTATATAACCATCTTGTTTCCAAATAAAGTTTTTCAAATTCTCCAAAGATTTTAGAAGAATCTTGGTTCTTAGAGGAGATATAAAATAGGTTTTTGAACTAATCTAAAATTCCTAACTAGTATTTATTTCTCAAGGTTATTAATCCACCTCAATATAAACAAAATAAGATATTTGTAATATAGGGGGGAATAATCCTACCCTGACCCAATATGCTATTAGTGTTAAGACCTCCATCTATTTTTGATGTAGTTCTCGCACCCCAAGTAAATATTGGAGAAGGGTCCTTTCTATTAGAACATTGTTAGATATAACTTATATAATTAAAAACATTGTCTTTCTTCCCAAATGCCCCCACTATAATGTGAGGTAACCTAGAATCTCTCTTAGTATATATGAACTCATATTGGTTGATGATGTTACCACCCTTTTCCTTTATTATATTCATACATGAATATGGCATCATAATGTCCAAATTCACTCCATTCCTTTTAGTACCAACAAACTTAGGTTGGATAGAAGGGTTAGCCATGTTAGGGATCTCACCCATATTATTATTAAAGGAAGAATTTTGTATATTCCTAATATTCAAACCCTTATTTAGACCCAAGGTTCTTCTCTAAAATAGATCCTGCCATAACTACTCCAAGGGTGTTATAATAAAGCTTACCTTCCTTTCCTAAATTAAGAGAATCTAGACCTTTATGCCCCCATAAATTACATTTATTATATATTTTAGCCTCATTCTCATACATGATCTCTTGAACCCATTTACCAAGACACAATCATAGGTAAATTGCTCTCAAAACTAACTTTCCTAGCTTAACTAAGACACAAACTCTAGCAGTGATAAGGCATATTATAAAAAGTGAGACTAGACCAAATTTTAGTGGGTTACCAATAGCCTTAAAAAACCATAAAATTATATCTTCATGACATAATTCTAGTGGTAATTTTTTAAGGTTAATAAATATTAGGTGTTCTTTTGGAATTTATGTATATAAATCAATTCTCGATCTCTATTTAGCTATTCCATAAACTAAGAATGTCTAGTAAAAAATTTAAATCAATCTTATTCATTTTAAAGCTTAACCAAAAAAAAATTATTAACCATATTTAGCATGTCCCCCATGTATTTATTTTCCCATTTCCTATTGACCCATTCTCAAAATTTTTTTTGATATTTGACTCGAACCATGGGAATCTCACAAGCAGTGTTAACTTCATTTCTATAGAATTACATTTTGTAATAGAATTTAGGGTCTAGAAGTTCACCACATTATCTTCCATAATTTGAATAAAAGCTATAAGATGCTGATCCCCACTCCTAGGCTCCAAATCTCCAACCAAAGCTCTATAATAGTTATTTAACCCATTTGAAATTTCAAACTCACTAAGCCCATTCATTGGAAGTTTGACAAAACTTCATTCCAATGTTTTAATAAATATTGATGTTGTTGATAATGACATTATGTGATAATTATTTTTTGACTCAATGAGTGCATTTATTTTGTTTTTTTAAATTATGTGTTAGTTTTTGCAAGTATCGTCTAGCCTATGTCATGGCCATGTTGTCTATGTTGGGTCAGATTTGAGTCATAGTTGAGTGCTTATGTGCTTCATGATCATGATATTTTGTGTATGTATTTTGATGCATCTATTATTATTATTGGAATTGTTTCTAGTATTTATATCACTCGTTATCATATTAAGTTTCATGGAAAAATTTCTATCATGCATCTTCTGTGACACATATTATTTCTTGCCTAATTATTATATATATTGGCATGATCCTTGTATGACCATTTTGTTTGATTAAATTATTAGTACATGCTCAAATAATAATAATAATAATAATAATAATAATAATAGTAATAATAATAATAATAATAATAGTAATAATAGTAATAATAATAATAATAATAATAATAATAATAATAATAATCATGATGGTGATGATGATGATGATGATGATGATGATGTTAGTATAGATTATTTACATTATTGAATTTTATGTATAATAACTTTGTATTTTGAGATGAGTGGTTCACAATTTCATCCCTCACCTTAAAAGATGAAAAATGGTGGGTTTGTTTTAGATATTATTGCCATAATTCAATAAATAATTCATTATTTAAGTAATATTATGAAATTCATATGGGAGATAATAATCATATTTAGGAATATATGGGATATTACACAGGATTGTGTGGTACACTTGATAAATTTGATGATCTTATGAGATATATTTTATGGGTCAAAATGAATAGATTTATCATATTGAGTAGATTTATATACATGTTATGACACTATGGTAGACAAGATTATGCAATTGTATAACACTTTGAGGAATAGATGGATCATATTTTGGGCATGAATGTTGTTCACAAAGACATTTTTTTCAATTTATATACTAATAATCAATGATATTACATAATCACTTTGCATCTAAATTTCATCTATAATGGTTTTTAATTCTTAGTTTTAAATTACATTCAAACCTATTTTGGGGTTTCACCTTTACATATGAATAAATTTGATGGTATAAAAAAATATTTGTATGTTATTTACAATAGTGTTGTTCAAGATTATATGTTACTCACATTATAGAACATATATATCTCTAATTAGGGTTGACAAATCTGTACTTCATAGCCCATGGTTCTAAAAACTTCATCTCCTTAGGGACTACTCATCCCAAGTCATTCTTGGAATGAATTTAAATGGTAGCTTAGTTTTTGTAATCTTAGGTGTATTTATTCATTGAATTTTAAATTTAAATTAATTAAATTATCTAAATTATTTCAATTTTTATATCACGAGTGGAAATTGATATCTATACATTTCCTTGCAGGTTTTGCATGGAGACAACCAAGTATTTGGGGCATAAATGGAAACATCAATTGCATTTACACATAAGTACCATTTTTTTTTTATCATTTTAATATAGAATTTGAAAAACTATATTGAATTTGAGGCATTTTTGGACAAATAAATTTGGTATTAGATACTTGGAAACATCAACTTTGACGTGTATTTGACATACATGGCTTCTACTTAAAATTTTTATTATTTACACACTTTCCCATATTATTTTACCTATCTATTATCTTGGCCAAGAAAATTTTAATCAAAAATATTCAAGACCTCTATAGTTTGTACTAGAACACTATATATTCCTATGTAAATTATCTTCATATTATAGATCATTATTTTTAGATTACACAAGCAATGGAAACATTTAAAACATTATGATTACTTTATAGTTTTGAAATTTTTAGTAGTTTATGTTGATCCTTAACAATTATTTTTAAAATTTAACACTTCTTTTAGATCAACCTAAGCCCATTTCATATTTCAGACATATGTGAAATATCAAATATTCATCTATAAATAAAAATCAAGCCTTAGGTTTTACTTATAAATTACTTGGTCATTAAATCTATATAAGATAATGTTGATATATCCATTGACACTCTTTTGAGATACTACCATAAAATCATAAACATATAAAAATAAAAAAGGAGATCTCTAGAGACTAATTTATAAATTTAATGTAAGGTCAAAATTGGCATTTTTTCAAGTTTAGAAATCCAAATATATAAATTTACATTCTATAAAAATACTATTGAGAACAAATAAACATAGGTGGAATTAAAACTTGTGGTTTTATTCCTACTTAGAGTATTAAACTATAGAAAATAATCAACCATTGAATGAGGTTTGGTTTGGATTGTTCAACCCATACTCATATCCCCCTTTTTTTTGTAAATTATTTATTGAAAGTGAAGCTAGGGGTTTAAGGTAAATGAGGGTAAAATCAAGATCTATGCATAAGACTAAAAATTTTAAATCACTCAGAAATCATCTTGATAGGTGGGCACAATAATATTTTTTAGAACACATTGAAAAAAGTAGTAGACATAATCATAGATAATTATGGATAGATATGATTACTGTGGATGGTTATCCTTTGATGATAACATGGTAAAAAAATTTGATAGTTAGTTTCCTAATCTGAGCAACCACATATCCATTTTAAACCTTTTCAAATGACTATACATATGCAATGAGAAAAATACAATTTTAATTCACTTAATTACCTTAAATATATTCCATTTATATATCTACTAAGATAAATTGATTCTATGTTATCCTTAATATTTGTATGTTAAATTATATATCTTATGAAATATTAATTTTACTAGCTTTATACCTTTTCTACACTAAATACAATAAAATATAAAACATCATCATGGTCAAAATATGGACTAGTTAATCCCAAAATTGCTTTCTAAACCCCCAAATATGATTAGGGTGTTCAAATTGGTCTAAAGTGCATATGTAATTGAAATCATCTAGTGATTGGATAATTTAAATATAAAATAGGGCAAAATTAAGTCCTAATTTTCATTGTGTACTCCAAAATAGGTTCATAGGGCTTGAATTAGCCAAAAATACATATGTGATTGAACCATTTAAGAGATTGATTCAATCAACTAAGTAATTTTGGGCTAATTGAGTCCCTAATCACATTTTATAATCTAAATTAGGATCAAGGGGCTCAAATTGTCTTAAATTACATGATTTAACTAATCAATCAATTGATTTAATCAATGAATAATCTAGGGATAATTGAGCCCAAAATCACATTGTATCTCTCCTTTAAGCTCATGAAGATTTGAATAGATGAAAGTGTGCCTTTGTTTAAACTATCCAAGTGATTAGTTCATTCAATGATAAAATTGGAACCAATTGAGCCATGACTAACATTGTATACTCATATTTAGGTTCGCATGGCTCAAATTAGCCAAATTTTCATCTATGATTAAAAAGGTTGAGTAGTTGGTATAATTAGCAATGATATCAACGTAAATTATTCCATAAAATAACAATGTATAATGTCAATTAGGTTTATAGGGATAAAATTTAATTTTTGACGCTAACTGAGGCCAAATCAAATTCTATACTCCCAATTAGGTCCATGAGTATCAAATTGGCCTGATACATGTCCATGGTTAAACCAATTGGGTGAGTGGCTTAATAAATGGTAAAAATTGGGGTAAATGACCCCTACATTATATCTTATACTTTAATTAGGTTAGCATAGTTAAAATTAGTCCATAGAATGTTGTTGATTGAAAAAACAAGTAATTAGTTATGTTGAAGTATTGCTCTTATTGTTTAGGTTTGTCATTGATGTTTTCATTGATTTTAAAGGTTCTTGAGAAAGGTCTTCATGAGGTCATTGAGGAATGTATCTATGAAATAGGATATTGATCAGTGTTATAGTGATTTTAAGAGAGTAATACATGATTTTAATATGTTATTATGATTTCATGAGTTATGTGAAGGCTATCATGGAAGGTATTTGTTGTCAAAATTGTCAAGTGCTTGAGCCTAGTAAGTAACTTGAGAAGGTATGTACATAAGATGCCTAGTATTGTGTATGAAGGGCCATGATGGCTTGGTGATATGAATATAAATAGGCATGAATGGTTTTATTATTTTTATTTAAATTGTATATGATGCATTTTATCACTCAAATGAGTCTTAGGGTGAGCCTATATGTTTAGGACCTACAGACCTAATCTACACCTGAACCATTTTTTATCATGCATGGCCTAATGAAGCATCATGATATATTATTCAGGCCTATAAAGTATTTAAATTAGTGTTTTAGAATGATATATGTTGATTGAGTTTTATAATTAGGTGGAGATTGAATTTAAATAATCATAAAGGTCAACTTTCATGCCTGATATGGTTTGTAGGTCAAGGTCTAAGAGAGCAAAAAGAGAGAGTATGGCCTAATGTAGTATGAGGTTATATTTATAAGGATATTATGGAAAATTGAGTTTTATCATAGGTATTATATATTATTTAAATAATTTTCACAATATTTTAAGTCATGGTTTGCAAGAAAAGATGTGAAAAATAGTTTTAAGGTGTCTCAAGTGCACATAAAGAAGGGTTCTCAACCTGAGAATAACCTTCATATGTTCATTATAATGTATAACCTATGAATTACAACCTAATATATTAATGGTATATGTGTAATGGTCCCATTTAAAAATTATAGGAATTATTTTTTGGAATGAGTGGATAAGATTTATGAATGACTACTAATAGTGGAAGATGGTTTAAACCCTCAAAGAACCCTAACAATGACCCAATATGAAATAAGTTTTTCTAAAGCTATAATAATTTATTATTATGGATATTTAATTGATTTGATTTTTTATTCAACTCTCCCAGGCATCTCCATTGTGATGTATTCTTTAGGTGAGTGAATGGACTCTATAAGAAAGTCCTTGTTTCTTAGAGATTTGCTATAACAATCAAAGTTAACCAAGTTAAAGAATGAAAGTCACCTAACTACTAGAGAGGTTATGGTTATGCTATAGGATACCTTACATATATTAAAGATATCCATGATGAGACACATATTTTTTTGGATAGATCTAACATATAACATGTGGTGTTGGATGACTTGACTAGTTTTTTATATATTACTGTGTTATATGAGAATGCTCATGTTGATATTTTAGAGACATACACATACTTGTGGTTAGACGACATAGCCCTAAAGGGTTCATCATCACTAGATTTGATTAACAAGGAGTTTTATTTACTAATGTCCATTTTCATTAACATATTACTACCTAAAAAGATCATTCACTTTCTCACATGGGACTAGGTGGAGTGCTCATGTCTATGATAGATGAAATGACTAGGTTTGCTTGGGAGACACAAGTATTGGCCTAATTTTATAGATACTTATACATGGTGGCATAATGAGGAGTATATAACATCAGAGATTTTATAGTACATTATATTTGGGGATGGGAGCATATATCAATAGATCACCTATTTTGTTATAGATGACTCAGAAACCCTTAGGAGCCATTAGCTTATTATTGGTCTCAAATAGGTATTGGTTGCAAGGGACATCATGGTGAGATATACTAGTATTAGTGTATGTTTGATTATTTGAAATATAAGTTCTTTATTTTTTGGCCCTCTTTTCCATATTATTTTTAGTGTCCATGGGGTAAAATGCTACACTATATTTATGATCACTAGGTGCTTCTTTATAAGGAGAGAGATGCATGTTATTGAGGAGTACCAGCCATATCAAGTGCTATGATAGTTTGGAATTCTAAAATATATTCATATAGAGTTGAGGTGGTTTTATCATGCCACATGAGAGATTAATCACACTACCCATGTGATTTAGAGAAGTATAGTGGTGAACAACTATGGGTCAATGCCATGGGTTCGATATGCCTACATAAGAGGCCATTTATATGAAGGTGTGACACCATATTATGTATATTAGTGTGTATAAGTTTATACATTAATACTAACACCCCCTATATATGACATGGGATAGGGTGGATAAGTATATATTTAGGGGTCTATGGATGTGGATAAGGTTGAGGCTGAGATGAACAACAAAGCTAGTGACAATGATAATAGTTGGTATAGTAGTGGGGCTAAGAATAAAAATGATGAGGGTGATGATGAATGGGATGATGGAGGGGATGAGGAAGGGTATGATACCCGCACCATGATGGTGTATTTGAGATATATAGGTATAATTAGTGCATCAATTGATCTAGGTTAGTCATGACCATTAGGTATAGCTAAAGTAGCTAAGGATAATATCATTTTGGAGGAGGATATTAAAATTAGGGTAGGTGAGATATAGGGATTTCAAAGGAAAGTGTGTCATTTATAGGGACTGCTAGATATTAAGGATGAGGATATGATTGTCCTTTAGTCATAGATTACCTGATTGAAGGTAGAGGTGGAATGGATTGTATAGGTACATGTATGAATATATGTAGAGTGGGATTGGGATATATTAGATAGGGATTAGGCCCTAATAGATGTACTAAGGATCTAGCATGAGGGAAATGAGTCTCATAGATCTAGTACATAGGCAAGGTTCTCATAGATAATATTTGATATACTTAGGGATAAAGATGAGGCTTCCTAATATCATAGAGAATATGAGACCACATTCCCTAGAGATTAGTAGATTCTTATGTTTAAGGTATGGGATGCATAGATGGTTTGTAGTAGGTCATTTCAGTATAGGACTAGGACATATGGGATATCATAATTAGGTTAGTCAATATAATATCCATAACCACCACCACTACCAAAGCCACCTCCTATAAGACCTATGGACTCACAAAGTCAGAACTAATTTTTAGAGATCTGTGTTATTTTTATATTTTAGAATTATGATATGTATATATTCATGATGTATATGACATTAGTTTATGAGATACATTGACACTCATATTTGGTCCTTGGAAGCCTTTGTAAATTTAATGTTATTCTTTAGATATATGTGATGTTATATTGATTATCATGTTGACCTCATGTTTAGATGTGATTATTTAGAATCATGGATGTTTATTTTCCATGTAAACATTTATTCTCTTTTATTTACCATATTTCCATGTATATAGTATGTTACATTATTTTTATCTACTTATGTTATGAGAGTTATATATATGTTATTTATAGATTCACATATACATTATCACATAATATAATCATAGTGATTTGGTTACTTGTAGTGTTTTTATTTTTTTACGATATGGTAGTTGTGAACAAGGACAAGTGCTACCCACTACATTGTTTGATAGATCCATTGGCTTGATTTTTGTTATGGCTTATGATATTATGCATCATAGTTATAGATAAATTTAATAATGGGATATATCCTAAGCATGAAAAAACTTTATTTAAATGTAAATATACATAACTTATAAGTAAGATATCAAAAATAAAATCCCAAGTTTAAATATAAGACAAATAAACTAAGTGTAGGAATAAAGAAAAACATTCACAACTTAGGTACAAGATGTGGTAATCCATACTCAAGTGTAAATAAAATGTAATATACCTATGAAAACTAAAACAATAAAGACACAATAAAATAAGTAAGTCAATAATTAATTAAAATAAAAAAATAAATACATAAACAAATAAAAAAATAAGAAACAAACAACCTAAGAAATAAACCAAAGCACTAATGAAAATAATAATGTTAGTCATCAACTAATTAATATTAACAAAACTAACAAACACAAAAACACAAAAACCAAACTAAGATAAAAAATTTACTCATCAACCAATTAAAATAAATGAATACAAAAGTAACAACTAAACTAAGGTAAATTTAATGAACAACCAAACAAGGCAATAAACAATAAAGTTAAAATAAAATTAAAAAAATAACCTAAATTGAGGCACAATGAATGTAAGATATGTGAAAAAAAGGAATGAATTGGAAACTATAGTGAAATGAATATTTAAATAATGAAAATTTAAGGACAAACAACTAATCTAAAGGAAAATAACAAGAAATTAATCTAAGGTAAATAAAATAAATAATTAATCTAAAGCAATGCAAACTAAACAACTAATCTAACTATTTATGAATTTGTAATATAAGTTTTATGATTGGTATAATATTTCCCCTAGGCCATAGTGAGAAACAACAAAGGTTAAATGGCACGAGGTTTCCCATAGGCCATAAGTAACAACACTATTAGAATAATTGAGGGGTGATAAAATAATAAGGAAAGGGTGATTGAGCTGACTCTGGATGTGTTAGGCAAGTGGGTGTTGCCTACATAGTCCCATGGACACAAGGTCCAATGTGTACTTAAATCCAAATGTAGTTCTCCTATGTACTTCTTTAAGGATGTGGGATAGAATAAAAAATATTACAAGTAAAATAAAATGATCATAGAGGAACATAAGAATGGCCTCATAAACCAATGAGTGCGTAGAGTAAAGAGGATTTGATGCTCCTAATCATTAAAGTGTCTAATGTAGAAAACTCATGAAATGGTAAGAGTGTGGGTTTAGCAAAAACCACACTCAAAGATAAAATATGATTGGTCAAAAATGAACTAAATTGGAAACTCATAGTGTTCACTACATCTATGGTTTGGCATAATAATGAGCTCATAATATAGCATGAGCATGAAAAAAGTTGAGTTTTCATTAATGCATCAAGTTGAAATGAATAATGATCACAAAAGTGAGTCACAAAATGGTGAGAACATATAGAAAAGATTGGAAAGATAACAATAAGGATGGGGAAACCAAAGGACAAGTGATTACTTGTGAAATAGTTATAAATCCCATAATCCTTAGGACCTTAAGGCAAGGGAGATGAAAGTTAGTGCCAAAAGGTAACAAAATGATATATAAATAGTAGCTAAACTATCTCCAAATGCACTAGGTAATTTTAGGTTGCCTACTTATTCCGATAAAGACAAGTTCCAACATGGAATTTAGGCTAAATTTAATTCTCCTAGGATGTGGGATAGAATAGAAGTAATGAGAATAAAGAGAAATTGTTCATGTAAGAAAGTTGGAATGGGGTTGCAAAAAGGTGAGAGTATCAGGCACAAAAGTCACAAAATCATGAGAGTATGGTTTAGGCTAAGATCACACTAAAATATAAGAGATGATCTCTCAAAAATTAACTTGGTTCATAATGTTTACTATGTCTAAAGCTTAGAATGATAATAAGCTCATTAAAAAGTGAGAGCATGAGAGGTATATCACTCATAAAATTGTGAGATCATAAATAAATCAAAAAATGGTGAGAGAAGTTGGAGACAAACCTAGAGGAAGGAATGATCTAAGAGAATGATGAATGAAATCAATCACAAAAACTAGCTGAGTTGACTCTAAATATACTAGGTAATTAGATGATGCCTATATAGTCCTTTGGACATAATTTATAACATGGAATTCAATCTTAATGTATTTATCCTAAAACATGAGATAAAAAAATAAAAAAAAGTGGAATAGGAAAATGGAAATGGTCATGATGGGATATAAGTGAACACTTCATCTATACCTATCAACTAGGAGATACATGCCTTGAGTGGCATGGATACAATCATAATTGACTAATGAAGGTTTGTTTAAGAGTTTTCTAGCATGTATACATGTTTTTTGGTTTTCTAGGTATATAAACTCAATAGATAACTATATGACACATAAGGGGCTAACTTACAAAATGGTGAGATCATGACTTAAGGTAATCATAAAATGTTAGGAGTGTTACTTAAATATATCATAAAATGGTGAGAATGTGATAAAAAGGGTTAATTAGTGCATCTATTTGAAATTCACAATGCAAACAAAAGTGACTCAAAAAATCATGAGAGAATTCAAATAAGGTTGGATTATCTAACTTGAGAAAACATTTAACTTTACCTACATAATCCATATGGACCTCTAGCTATTGTAGTTCACCCTACAACAAAGGATTCAACTAGGTAATAGTAAGTTTTTTAAATAGGTAAATGGTGATGTATGGAATAGTGATACAAAAATGTGGGTAAAATGGATTTATCCTATGCTATAAGAAATAATGGCACATGTATGTTTTACCTAGGCTACAGGGAAAAATGATAAGGGTCTATGATACTAGATTTCCCAAAGGTAGTCATAATAAGCACCATAGTCAATGAGATAGAATGTGACAACACTGAAGGATATAATTACCAAACCACTATTATAATGCCCCTTTATACTATATATTTCTATAAGAATGTGATTAAATAATCAGAAGATTAAATCAACCACTAAAATTGATCTATAAGACTATTCAATGTAACCCAACTAGCCATTCAACCCAATTTAGAATTGAAACGTAACTTGGCATGTCAACCCAACTCAGGATGTCACCCTAGCTCAGCATTTCACCCCAAATTAGTATGGCACCCCAACTCACTTGGCATCCCATCTCACATGTCAACCTAACTTGAGTTTTAAATAAAGTTATATTTGACAACTCATTACTAATGAATCCAACTCATCATGTATGCCTCTAAGCACATAATTTGAAGCTTCTAAGTCAAGCTAATTATTTTTATGATGTAACTAAAGGCATGGCCAAATCCATGGTTTAATATATCAATAAATCCTATTTAAAGACTTGGCTAATTCTAATTCCATTATATGTTGGATTTTAACTATTCCCCAAGAATGTTACCAAGAATTAAGAGAGTTGAACCATTTAGATTAGATTTTCTTAATTGGGAAAAGTTCTTCAGTTTTGGTATTAGATGGTAGGTTATTTTCGAGATGTCATGGGAAAGTCTTAAGACTTAGTAGAATAAGATAGAGATGGGGGTGAGCTCATATGGCCATGATGGCTTGTTTTGGCGCCACGGGTGTCAAGAGGATCAAAGAGTATCAGGATGATCAATAGTATGCTCGAGATGAAGTTTTTTGATATGAATGTGGATAGATCCTAAGTAAAGATTAAAATAAGTGGTTGAGCTTGTGAATGGTTTTTTGAAGCCATGAAGGATGTGTCTATAAATGCACATAGGTTATAAGAATTCTTTTTATTGGATTGACTTTATATGTAACGATGTGTGATTCTTTTGAAAGGAAAAAGCTTTTATATCCTTGATATTAGAAGTTCTCTTTCCTAATGGAGGTGATCAAATAATTATATTAAAACCCCTACATCTTTAATGATGGATAAATCAGCAATAAAATAATGAAGGGAATAAATGTGTAACATTCATTTGGGTCTATTAGCTGAGATGAGCCAAGAAAGTAGGAAATCATTTATTAGATTGATAATTTTCCATGTACCAAGTGTTTAACATAAGTACTACTAAGTCGAGCCATGAAGAGATCTCTTCAATGATCAAGAGGAATTGGAAAAACTTGGGTTGATTAAGAGAATTGATGATGTCAGGAATTAAATATGTTTCCTCTATTTTCAATATAGAGAAGATCACTATGGTGAGGTGATGGTGGGTACTATAGGATGAAATGTCTATTGTATCTATAGACATTTTTAAACATTATCTTCCATTTTATGCATAATGGAAGGTCAATTTGGTTAATAGGTTATTCTAATGAAAAAGAACCATTGCACCATCTTGTAGTAATATACAGTGTTTATATTTTCACAAGCATGGAACAAGATGGAAAATATATAGTTACTCTTGAATGGAGGATGGGTAGATGCCTTGTAAAAGTCATTGGCTGCAAGGAAGGTGATTATATAACATAGACAATTACCAAATGATACATGATATAATAAAACTATTTGGAGGCTTGTTCAACCATAGGTGATGTTGAAGATATCATGTTACATGGGAGTTTTATAAAATCCATTGAGTCAAACAAAAAGAGATCTATTTAGTTTATTTATTATGTGGGATAAATAAATACACTTAGATTAAGATAGAAAATAAGAAAGGTAATGTGTCTATAGTTTTCATTATATATACATTCTAGGAATTATAGATAATACATAGACCTAAGCTATGGAAATGTTCATGTGATAAAACCTAAATAAATCTAAGACTCTTTTCATTGCTAACCTTTCTATTTTTTAAGGGTTTTAATGAGGTTGAAGAGTTCATTTGGAGTGTGTTAACAAAAACATAGATTCAATCATAAAGTTCAATCATTTCTTCCACATATTCTGATAAACAAGGAAGGGATGCATTTTTGTAACTATATACTGATATAGAGAGACCTATAAGTTGTGTCTTTAATATATCTATTTTAAAAGGCCTTTAGCCATGAAGGATGTATGTATATAGTTGTAGAGAGATTATCAAGGTTGTTGTTTTGTCAGAAGGAAGAGTCACTAATATTCATAATAATTCCCATTTAAGAGTTTATAGATACACTCGAATGGATAATTGCCCAAATAGATAGAGATAAATGAATAAATGCTACAAACAAAGGAAATACATCTTTTATACGAGTCAAAGTCTTCAAGTTAGTTGTAGCATTATTATAGGTTCATAATCCATTATTTATATAAGTTGTAAATTTCTAATAATTTAATATTTTTATTAATGGATCATATTGTAGTTGACTACAATCCTAGAGTCATAGCCAAAATTATGGGTGAACTTCATTATCCTTTTGGTGTCACTTTCCTTTTCATTTTAATTTTGTGGTTTGTTTAGTTTAGTTACAAATGAATGGATATAATACTAGAACTAAATAGGAAGTTTTAAATGACATAGAATCAAATGTTTTATATATGGGAATTAGTTTAAAAGTTATCTGATTAATTTTAATTAATATTATAATTCTGCACCAATTCTATTTAACTAAGGAATTAAGATATTTTAGTATCTATTTCTCAAACTATTTGTCTAGTTTACTGATCAAAAAATTCATCTAAATCCAATCACTAAAGGCTCCCAAAGTACCAATGTATTGTAACCATGGTCAAAAATGTGATAGGGGAGGGTAAAGAATTTCCAAAAAATAGGGAAAATATAGGTGGAATTGTATGTGGTATGGTATAAGGAAGATGATACAATGGTACAACTTAAATGATACACATAGACAATACCTTTGATGTCTCAAGAAAAATAACACTTGAGATGTATTATGTTCATTGGTTCATCAATTTTATCCCCTTTTGGCATAGCCATCCTATATGATCCATAGCCATAGTTAGCAACAATCACATAAAATCCTATCCAATTTGGCTTGAACTTAGCTTTTTCCTTTTTATTAGTAGTCATTTTTTTTTGTTTTCTTTGAGTACAAGATTACCAATCTCAAACTCTATGTACTTCACATGCATATTATAATATCCACATAACTGGTTCTATTATACTTGAAGGCTATTCACAATGTCCATGTGTTTTCATCTAATAGTTCTAGCTATTGTAGATGAGATATTATATAATTATTATCATCAAGAATATGTTTTAATGAAATGCATAGAGAGGGATACTTGACATTGATGAGAATAATTTATTTAGTTCCATAAATAAGATAATACAATGTAGCTCCTATTGAAGTATGAAAATTGGTATGGTAGGCCTAGAGGGCATGGAAGATTTACAACTAAAAATCACATCCAACATCATTAATGATCTTCTTAAAAATATTTATAATGGTATTTTTAGATTTCAATGATTGGCCATTACCTTGAAGGTAATATGCAATGGAAATATGCTAGGTAATGTTAAAATTAACACATATTTCTTTGAAATCCTAGTTTTTAAATGAATCACCATTATTAGATATAATGATAGATGGGATATGATAATGATAAATGAGATGGTTGAATTTGAATTTTAAATTTTTCTTACCTATCACATAAGTGAAGGGAATGGCTTCAACCCATTTACTGAAGCATGCAAAAGTGATTAGGATATGCTTAAGGTTATCTGAGGAAGTAGGGTTAATATTCCCTATGATATCAAGTCCTCACATTGAAAATATCCATGTTGTGGTCACTATATTGAGTGTTTATGCTATATCATGGATCAAATTTACATGCCTCTATAATTATTTACATATTTTAACATAAGCAGCTACATCTGCTTCCATGGTCAACTAATAATAACTAGTACATAGGATTTTTTTGGAAAGGATGGGCCCACTACTGTGAATGACATAAAATCCTTTGTGAACATCCATAAACACTACTCCATATTATAAAAAATTTAAAAAAAGAAGTAATGTTTCATCAAAGCTTATATAATAAAGTGTAGGTAAAATTAAGGTATAGTGAGATGATTGGTCTGTAAAGGAATTTTGTTTCTTACAGGAAAGGTCTAGTGGTAGGACATGGTAATGAAGGTAATTATATATTTCATAATACTAGATATAAATAGGACTAATAATATCACAATTCATTTCATTTATCTAGTTTTTATGAGTAAGCACTAGAAGATGATCCATAAGGAACTAACAGTCTCTTGCCTTGCCCATGTTGTAGATAAGAAAGCCAATTATAGTCATGGCATCTATCATCTGGTTATTAACCCAAAGTATGTGTCTAAACTAAATGTGAGTAATATTATACTTGAAAGTGTCCACCATGGATTTATAAGGTAACATCTTGTCATCTTTGGTCTATAATTTGTCTTTGACTTGATTAATGATTTGCTATGAAACACCATAAACCAATAGATGTAAGATGTTCCATTATACTACTAGATGAAGCCCCACAACGAGTGATTCATACTCAACTATGATATGGGTAAAAATAATAAATATAATATGAAATTATTAGGGAAATGATATAACCTTTTGGTGTTATGAATAAAAATCTTACTCTTGACCCATGTGATGTGAAGAACCCATCAAAATAAAGTTTCCATTATTTCTTTGTAGGAGGTGTTTCTACTATGGTCATGATAGAGTCATCTGGAAATTAAAAAATAGGTGTATGAATATCTAATATGGGGTTTTAAACAAGATGATATGCAAGTACCTATACTTTAATGTCTTTTTGGTTGACAAATGCAATCTAAAACTCACTCTAGAGCATGATCCACTTAACCAAACAACCCTATAAATCTTATTTTGTTAGTAAATACTTGAGTGGATTTAATTTGGCAATCACCATGGTTTTTTTATTGATCATGTAATGATGTAGCTTTTATTATATAAATACCATAAATAAACAAGTTTTCTCAATTAGTGTATAATTGTGTTCATACACTACAAGTGTACATCCTAGATAATACATTGCATGTTCTTTCCCATGCTCATCATGTTGGGCCAAAAGTGCCCCTAGGGCATTTTTAGTGGTATATAGGTAAAGTAAGAATGGCTTTCCCAATGTAGGTGGTACCATAAAAATAAAATGGTTCAAGTATTCTTTTAAGTGCTCAAAATCCTTCTAATAGTCTTCATTCCATGAAAAGGTAGTGTCTTCCTTCAATAAATGAGTGAATGGGTGACATTTATCAGCCAAATAAAAAATGAAGTGTCTAATAGACTATTATTTTTTGTATAAACTATGGATTTCCTTCAAATTATAAGGTGGTGGCATATCAATAATGGTCTAAACCTTGGTAAGATCAAATTCAATTCTTGGGTAAGAGAAAATAAAGCCTAATAGTTTACCTAATGTAAAAATGAAGACATTAGTAATTATATCTCTCAAACTTAGCCTCCAAATGCTTGTAGTAATGATATGGGTGTAAGTCTCCATGAATAGTTACCTCCATGCTAGAATGAGGAAAATTAATACATTGGTGCAAGATTGAAGGTATTGCATGGATTTAACATATACATAGTCTACCTAGAAGAAAATTATATGATAGATATCTAGATAAAAGATGTAACAAATTGTGTTATGATTTAAAAGACCAATGACAACTAGAGAACAAATCATTGCTTGTAATTCCCATTAATCATTTTCACATGTCTTGATGGTAATAGTCAGTGGCTAAAGGTCAATTATTATATATCCTATATGATTTATTAAATTTAGAGATAAAATATTAAGGCCTAATCCACTTCCTATGAGGATGTGTTTAATTTTACGCCATGTTATAACAATTATAATATACAATGGGTTATTATGGAGAGGGCTTAGGGATGACATATCACTCTGGTTAAAGGTCAATTGATGGAATGGGGATAGGTTTCTAAATGAATCTTGAAGTTTATCTAATGTAATGTTATTGGGTAATTGGTGTATACAAGGGAAAGTGAAATTGATCTATAAATCAAGTCTATCTTGGAGAAGATAAATCCCACTAGCCCTTCCACTTATTGATACATTTAGATAATTGAGGTCATGACTAGTATGGATCTGATATACCTAAGGGGTCTCTTACTACAAAATATCACTAGAGAGGGTTACAAATCCTCTAGTCAAAAAATACCATATAATAACTATAACTAGGTCTTATGTTTTCTTATCAAATTAAATGACATAGTAAAGTAAATGTAATCTATTTCTCACCAAAGTAAGTTGTAAAAAATGAGGATAATATCCGTAAAAAGTAAACATGCAAAGAATAACTCCAATCAACTCAATATGGATATAATTTTAATTCATGGAGAGAGAATACAATTAAAATCTATTAATTATGTTATTTATATCTACCAAGATAAAGGAGTAAGAGTTAGAAATACTTACTTTGAAGACAAACCCATCGAGGCTCAATCTCTCCCTTGGCTAATGGTGCTTTGAAAGAGGTTGTTGTGGTTTGTAAGGATATAAAAGATAGGTCATATCTAGGATATATGACTTATCCTATGAATCTATGACTTTTTCACAAGATAAGATTATTCTCTCCAAGTGTAAACCCTAAGCAATAGCTCCTCATGTAGAATGATGGAAGAACAAATTATAAAGAAGCAAAAATTAATAATTATCTCTATCTCTCTCTAATGAAAATTAAATAAAGGATATGTTTATATATTTGGATATAAATATAAACCTTTTATAAGTTTTAGACAATAGAGTTGGCCCTATCAAGCCTATTCCTTAAATAAATAAAGTAGTTAGGTCCCAAACTAGATCTATTGGGGATGACCTAGTCTTGTGATGTGCTTATTTCTAATAACACAGTTTTCCCATATGAATTTGTTTTGTGAATAAAAAATTGGTTTTGTTTTAGGTAGGGGATATTCAAGGTGGATAATTTCTTGGAGGAGTGTGTGAGGGAGGTGTTAAGAGGTTAGGGAGAAGTATAGCAGAGGTTTGTGTTGGTTTCAATTAGTTGTATAGGGGACAACAACTTTGTGAAACACCAATGGTCTACCCACCCCTTTCCAAGTACACCCTTTAAGGAGTGTACTCTTAAATATTGAGACTCCATGGGTTCCTATAGGAGAGAAATCATCAATGACTAATAAAGTTGAAAAATATTCTATGTATACACTTGGGACTAGCTTAGGAGTTTAATAAGGATATTTTTATGGATGGTAGATGTGTGTAACAAATCCAAAAAAAAAAATTGTAGGCATATTTTATGGTTGTTCCATAATATAATACATTTTATCTTTTGTATTTGTAAATAGTTTACTCTTATCTAGTATGATTGGTTAAATGGGTTCTTTATAAGGAAGTGGTTGTGGGCCTAGAGTGGTGACTTTAGTCTACTGGTTTGCAATTACACAATCTACATTTGGTAAAGGAATATAATAATTAGAAGAATGTGGAGGGCTTGAGATGATAATCCTTGGTTTGTAATTCACTTGGCTGTAATCATAGGTTAAATAAGGATTACCAGTATAGGGGCCTAAGATAGTAATCCTTGGTTATTATTACACTTGGCTATGATCATAGGTCAAGAAAGGATTACCAACACAAGGAATTTAATAAGCATTTTTAGGTAATGGTCTATTGGAATTTGGTCTAGCATTGATAGTAATTGTGGATAAATGATCACCTAGAATGTGACTTACAAATCTATTGTATTCATGTGAAACTATGTGATAGTTTTGTTTGCTATTTAAGTCATTCTATCCTTGGTTCTATATATTTTATGGTTGACATTGTTGTTATTATTTTTATTGTCTTTAATATTATTTATTTGGTCATTATGATTGTGGAATTTTTTATTTTTGTTAGTTCTAATTGGTATTGTTATATTGTGGAGATGGGTCTTGCTAAATTCCCAATTTTTTATTGGAAGTAGAAGCCCTGTAATCTCGTTAGATATCTCCATTTTCTAAGATATTCTTAATGAGATGATTCAAATTTACACATCAATGTATTGAATTACCATGAAAATGATGGTATTGATATAACTCATGCTATTTGTACTAGTAAAGATAAGGTACACCTTGTATGCAAATAATTTTTTTAACTTTTATTGAATATTGACAATTTACATCTTAAAAAAACCCATCAAGACTTAATCTCTCTGAGTGCATGCCCTAAATGGTACAATAGGAAAGGGGTGGCTAGAACCTTTGGTTCTTTTTAGGATTATTGTCCCTTATTACCACATTATTACCAATCTAACCAGCTACTAAAACCATTATCAATGTTATTTATCCTCCCTTGAGTATTCCTTCAATTTTTTCTCTTTCATTCATCCTTTTCTGACCTTAAACTCATTTTTGACTATCAATTATACTAGGTCAACTAGGTCAACCTATTATAGCTATTAGGTTGACTAGGTCATCTTAGTATAGTTTAAGGGTATTATTTTCTTTCTTGGCTTGCTAGCCCTTTCATCAACCTAGCACAAACCTAGTAAATTGTCCTTAAAAACATACTAGATTGACTGGGTCGACCTTATAGAGCTAACATTCCTAGAAGGATTTAGGGAAAGATACACCTATATATACAAGATAATTTTAGTCACTATTCATGTGTAATCAAGAGTTATTATTCATTCATGCTTATTCAATGTCTTCTCTTTCACTATTCTACCAGAGGAGACTTAGCTTAGGTTTCTTATTTAGAGAATCTAGTCTTGTGGATAAGTATTAGATGGTTTGGCCTTATTGATCCTTAAAAACCACAACAACCTTTTATGAAGCCCCTTTAGCCAAGGGAGAGATTGAGTCTTGATGGGTTCACATTTAGGTAAGTATATTCTAACTTTATTTTCCTCTCTTTTAGTAGATAGAAATAACATAAGTGTTTGCTCGAACAATAATATATTTAATATTTTATGTATTAGGGTATTACTCATACTTACTTGAATTGAAGTTCCCTATACATGTTTGTTTTATTATTTCTAACTGCCACTTTGTCCCACAAGATTTGGTGTGCACTAGATTAGATTGTAATTTCTTGTTATTAAAATAGAGTGAACATTTAAAACCTTAGGACTCCATAAGGGATGTTGTGAGACTGTGTTAGACTGTAGGCTTTAGAACCCTTCCTAGCATTATGTGTTATGATAATTGATCCCCTATTTGGGTGTAGTAGATCCCCATATTAGTCATCCTCCTACTTAACAAGTGTATCCCAATCATAAGTGTAGGTGTAATATATCTTATTCGATCTAGGATTAATTCATGGACATGATGCATTTCTGATTACATACATTCTAGTGAAATCGATGTGAACTAACCCTTTGAATATTTATTCACCTTTACCTTCATTTATTTTATTTATTTTTATCATCATTTTTATCATATATTTTTACATTTTTGGATCAATTTTGTTGACCCAACTTTTTATCTCTACACACAAGTTGTAGGAATAATTAAATAGATCAACCCAGTCAACCTAGTACAAGTTTACAACCTTTTAGACATCTATTTAAGCCTACTAAGTTGACCCAGTAAACCCCTTATAGTTTTATCATTATTTAGTAGGTTCTTTTACAGCTTGGTTGACACTATTGACCTATCTTTTAGGTTTTTGTATACTTATAGGTTTTAGACCACCGATTTTCTTCATTACATATCTAATCCACCAAGGTTCCTTTATACATCTTTATTTATCTCTTTCCTATCTTTCATTTCATAGTTTATAGTCTTCAATAATACACTTACATAGTCAATTGGATCGACACTACTGACCTAGTTCTATGTACTATGCATTTTCTAAAATCACTAAATCAACACTACTCAACCACTTCATTTTCACACCTTGCTTTTGTAGTATAGGTTCATCACTATTTACCCAATTCTATATTTTGTGCATATAGTATTCACACTATACCTTGTTTCAAATTTTGAATTAACCTCATATCTACTAGTAATTAGCTCACACCTTCTTTTCTTATTGCTTGTATTCTTAGAATAGTTCACATAGTTTAATTAGGATATTTTCAATTAATCACTTAGTTTTACTATTTCTATTTTATGCACACATAACCAAATCACATAACATGAACAATCACTTTAACATTTTATCTACCCTAAGCCAACCTAATTGGATTTTATCACCAAGGGGGAAGCCAACTTGATACTCTAGTCAAGTATAAAGCATGGTTAATGTTATATTTTGGCTAAGCACCCGTGACCCTTATCACTTTAGTGTGTGAAGTGAGGGGGTAGGCCCTAAACAATCTTGTATCATTTCCACTATAGTCCCTTTCAACCCAAACTACTTGAAACCATCCTTAGATTTCTATTTAGTACCTTGCTTATATCCAACTTCCAATCACATTAAGAATAACACCTTAATAATCTAATAAATAATTATGTTGACCAATTAGTTAGCCTTACTTTTCAAGTTAATTTATTACTCTTTGTTTAATTATTTTTGACAAAATTTTAATAGCTATCATTAGTGCAATATTTTGTTTTGTGTGCCTCAATTAGATTAGCTATAATTGATCCAATTAATTGCTTGTTTCCTTTTATCTCTTACTTTCTTAGATTAGCTACAAAAAATTATCTTGTTTTAATTCAAAAATTAATACCATCTTGCTCTTTCTCCCTATTTATTGTACTAGATTGACCCAATCAACCATATATATTTTATAGGCTCTACTCATTATATTGGATTGACCCAATCAACCCTATACAATTTCTAGATCCTTTCTTATCCTTTTCTTGCCTATATTCATTGTACTAAATCGACCTAGTTGACCTTGTATAGTTTACGAGCCCTATTTTATACACTAGATTGACCCAGTTGATCTTGTACTATTTCCTAATTTGCTTATTTCTCAATCTAATTCCTTATCCTTCTAATTTTGCATATATGGGATGTTCATTTCTTCCTCTCTTTTCTTCCCAATATTACCATCACTCTTGGGGCACCTCTTCTCCTCCTTGATTTATGAACTAAAATATGGCTTAAATAACACCTCAAGATGAAATCAATAGATCTAATCCTTTCTATACTTACCAAGTAAATTATCAAAATATTCAAAATAATATGGGAGTGATTGATACAAATTTACTTAACAATCCCACTAATACATCTTCTAGCAATCCTCTCCCTAATACCAATATGGGGAGTGCTCCTACGAACACCAACCCACCGCTCGATACAACCCAATTTTTATCCCAAGTTATTCAACAAATGAACATTATGCAAAATTATAATAGCAAAAAATAATGGAACTTAAAAAACACATAATCAACATCCAACTATTCATCCTCAAGATAATCCTAATTATATTCCTCCATCTCTTACATATGCCTCAGGTAATGTTATTCCTTAACCTATAATGAATAAAAATATGCTTCAAACCATCCAAAATGAGAATTTAGCTCCCTTAATTATTTCCATTGATATTGGTAAAATATATCCAACTATCAAATATGATGGGACTAAGGACCCTACCTCATTTCTTAAATCCTTTGGTAACCTTTACAAAGAGTGGATCCAAATTAACACTCTCGTAACTACTAACCTCTTAGTTACAACATTCACTAGTGATGTATTATAATGGTATAATCAACTTCCCCAAAATTCTCTTTGGAAACTTTAATATTTGGTTAATCCTTTGGTTAAATAGTTTCAACATAATGATATTTCCAAAAATTATCTTAGCCACTTTATCAATGCTAAGCAATCTCTAATTGAATCAACTCATGACTTCATTAAAATATGGAAATATTTATCTCATAAAGATTATCATAACATTAATGATGATAACTTATTTAAACTCTTTATAATAGATTTAACTCCTACTCTTTAATATAGGGTTCACACCTTTGCTCCTCAAACACTTAATGAAACTCTTGACCAAGCTAAACATCAAGATTTTCTTATGAAGCAATCTGAACCTAATCCTAAAATTATTAAAGGATCTTTCCAAACATCTAATATTATCACTAATAATGCTTAAAAAATAAAATAAGGGGTTTTTTAAATTGATATTCATTCACTTTTTCATACACTTATTTCAATTTATCAAATGAAACAATTTTTATTGACATCAAAACCTTTCATCTATCTCAATGTTCCTCCTAAGTGGTATGATCACAATTTATTTTTCTAGTTCCATGTTGACATTGGGAATTCTCATGAATCTTGTAGAGGGCTGAATAAATTTTCTATTTCCTATATGCTTGGTGATTCATTCAAATCATAAAGCTATGATCAAACTTCATCATCAAAAATACACTGCCACTTTTCAAAAATGACAAACTTTCAAAGCTTCTGCCTCCAATAACCAAAAATATTATTCTAATAATCAATAAAATGTCAAGGATGTTTATGCCATTGATGCTGATTATGATCAATATTATAACAACTCCCAATATGTCAACATTTCCAAGGATAATTATCATCATAAACTAGTTCATAAGGATCCCATTAGCAAGCTTAAAAATCCATCTTTAGAAGAACAACTTCTTAAAGATATTACTACCACCAATATTGATTTAGAAGCACATTAGGAAAAAATTCCTCCTTATGATCCTCCAATCACATCTATACCTTCCAAAACTAATTTACATTGTAAACCTCTTACTATTTTTTATAAATCTCATTGGAATTTTCTTGAAGAAATCAACTCTATATCTTTCAAGATTCATCTCATGGAGTTGATTCACACTTCATCCTATCATCTTAAATTTTTAATGTAACAACTTAAAGAATATGAAGATCCATCCTCTATAAATTAAGAACCATAGTCTATTAATTATCAACCTACTAATGTCAACACCATTGAAACCTCATGTCCTTATTCAAGGAATTCTATTGTGTTTCTTAAAGAGGACATGATCAATTATTAAATTCATTTTTGAGCCAATGATCCACAACTCTTTACTAAAATATCCATTAATACCACTCTTATCTAAAAATTATTAATTAATGAAGTCTTTGGTATTAATGTGACATCCTTTTGGCTTATATAATAACTTGGTTATAATAAATATCATCTCAAACAAACTCATATTACTTGTCATGGTTTTGACAAGGCCATTCAAAAACCACTTGGTTATATGTATCTTACATTATTCATAGGACCTAGGACCATATGAATTAATCTTATTGTCCTTAATCTCCATTTATCTTGCAATATCCTTCTTGGTCATTCATGGACCCATTAAATGTGAGATATTTCTTCTTTTGGTAGTCAATTTATTAAATTCTTGCATAATGGAAAATGGTAAAATCATGAATTTGATCCCAATCCATGTTGTATCTATCTTCCTAATCCTAAACCCCAATATTGTATTCTCACAAATCTAAGAGTTAACAATGTTCCTTTACCTGAGTTCATCAACATAAGTCCAGATTTTCAGGTTACTCTTGTTGATTTCGATGATGATGATCCCAATGAGTTTCAAAACACTTGCATTACTACCAAGTTATGTCCATATATATTACAATGGCTTCCTCCTTCTCTATTACCAAGAGAACGTATTGTTCCTCTTATTGATGAGATTATCGACTCTTCCCCTCCATACAATACTCAAGAGCCTTATTTAACAAATTATGCCTTCAATTGCAATGATTTTGGAGTGGCTTAATTATTTCAAGATCCTCTCATCATGTCTCCTCATACATTCAACAATATTTTTATTTCACCATCTAAAACTTCCACTGATTCTCAAGCTTTAATGATTTCTCCAACATATAATGGAAACTATATCATGACTAAAGCTTAATATAAAGATTTGTATTTCCATCACCTCCAAAAAACATTATCCCAAATCCATGGTTTTAATTAGGATGTGCATACCATTTATGTGTATCCTACATTAGATCTTGAGGGTCATGTGCCTCCTATCAATCCTCCTCTTATTGATACTCCTTGGGTGGTAGAATAAATTATACCTTCTAAACCTCTAGAAGTTGCTACAACTCTGGATCCAATTATTACATCCAATCCTTCTCCCATCATTGAATCCACTTATATACCCATCTCTTCTATTTCATCTACTTCTTTTTTTCCTAAAATTATGCTTTAATCCAAGGTAATCAATGTCCATAAAATTCATTACAAATATGTTAACCATGGCAATCATATTTTATATCTTAAAGTAGATGTTGAATATTATGGTCCTCTTCCTACCTTGTCTATTGATGAAGCTATAATAAAGTTACTCCATGATTGAGAACCTCAACTTTATTGACAACATCATAATCTTGGAAATTTTAGAGCTAAAATTCCTTACTTCAACAACTTTGTTGCTAGCATTGATCCTAAAATAAATCCAATTTCAGCATTGCCTAATTAAACATATCACATTCAAGACATTAATTCCATGATTATTAAGGAAACCACTCACATCTAATATGGTACCCCATCTTGTCCTCAATTTCTAATATTTTTTGAAGAGCTTTCACCTATGGAATATTATAAATTTAGCTTATTCTTTGACAAATATTATGAATATTTCACTTGTTCCTATGAGGACATGCCAAGAATTGACCCTACCATTGTGGTACATAACATCATTACTTATCTTGATGTCAAGCATGTGTGTTAAAAGTAAAGAAAAATTTCACCTAAATTTTCAACCTTATGTCATAAATAAATCATCAAATTACTTGATGCTAAATTTATCAAACTAGTGGATTATTCTAAATTGGTGTCTAACATTGTTCCCATTCAAAAGAAAGTCACTATAGTTATTCACATTTGTATTGATTTATGAAATGTTAATCATTCTTTTCCTATCGGCAACGTCCCCTTAACTTCAATAGATGCTATCATTGATTACATGACTGGTTATGAAATGTTATCTCTTATGGATGGCTTCTCAACATACAATCAAATTCATATCACTATCGATGACTAACAAAAGACTTTTTTCACCATAAAATGGATAACCTATTATTATTTCAAAATGAACTTTGGTCTAAAGAATGTTGGAGCCACTTATTAATGTGAAATGAATCACAACTTTCATGATCTCATTCCAAAATTATTGAAACCTATATGGATGATCGTATTGCTAAATCTAAATATCATAAGAATCATCTTTTTGATCTCACTATCATATTTGACCATCTTATTAAATATAAAGTTAGACTTAATATTTACAAATGTGTCTTTGGAGTCATATCTAGAAAATTGTTAGGATTTTTAGTCTCTCTTCATGGCATTGACATTGATACTCACAAAATTAGTGTTATCCTTAACATACATATTCCTCATTATATTCATAAAAGTTTTACCTATTTAAGCAAGCTTGGGGAAATTAGATGATTCATCTTTGAAATGGCATATCAAATTCACTCTATCAGTTCTCTTCTCAAGAAAGTTACTAATTTAGAATGGATATATCCATGTCAGAAATCCTTTGATAACATGAAATAATCATTGCTTAATTTACCTACACTTCATCCTCCTTTTAAAAATAAACCTTTGATTATATATATTTCTTCCACACCTATTATAGTTAGGGTAATGCTTGCCCATTAAGATGATATGGGAAGAGAGTATGATATCTAATACATTAGCTAAGGCCTCATTAATTACGAACACATTATACTAAAATTGAGAATGATTACCTTACTATCTAATTTGTGATTTAAAAGCTTCATCATTACATGCTTTATGAAAATACTTATGTCATTATTTATTCCAAACCCCTTGATAATTTATTCTCCAAAGCCTTTCTTCCTATATATAAAATTGGCAAATGGATGTTCCTCCTTATGGAATTTGATCTTCACATCCTCACTCAAAAAGTTGTTAAAGGGAAAGTCATAGTTGACTGACTTGTTATATCTCCCATTCCAACCACTTATTCCCTCCAAGATGATCTTCTAAATGTTAATATCCTTTATATTGAAGGTATTAATCAAGATATCTATCTTAAAGTTTACTTTCATAGCTTTACCACCAATCTTGAATCCAATAATCTTGATGAATATTTCACTCCCTCTAGTACTATTAAACCAAAAGTAGTTATCGATGAGCTCCTTGAGATTAATGTTGAATTGCATGAGGATACTTGGACCCTACATTTTTATGGTATTAAATGCCTTCAAGGAGATAAGATAAGTTGTATTATCACTATTAATCTTGGTAAGATCATTCCTTTAACTTTTATTTTCATGTTTAATGTCACCAAAAATATGGCTAATTACAAAGCTCTTATCATAGGCATGAGATCTGCTTTTGATTTAGAGATTCAATACCTTCATTATTTAGGTGATTATCAACTTATTTTCCATCAATTTAATGGTGATTATCAATGTAAAAGTGAAAAACTTATTACCTATCATCAAATTTGAACCACTCTTGTTAAGGATTTTATTTGTTTCACTATTAAGCCTATTCCTAGAGATCAAAATTTTGTTGTTGATTCTCTTGCCTCGTCAGATTCTTTATTTCATCCACATAATGTTCTTTATGATCCTTTTTTTATTATACAAATAATGAAATGTTCATCTTTAACTCAAAGACCAAATTCACTTATTTTTCATATCGAGGCTACTACCATTAAACAAAGCCCTTGGTATAAAGACATCATTCAATTCTTAGAACACCAAACTTATCCTCCTAATTTAGACTCTCATGAAATGACACACATTCATAAACAAGCTTTCAAGTATGTATTTCAACATAACATCCTTTATTATTACAATGTTAAAGGTACTTTGCTCCATTATGTTATGAAATATGAGGTTCCTTCTCTTCTTGAATAAACCCATGGGGGAATTTGCAGTGGTTACTATAGAAGACATGCTATAGTACATAAATTCCTACTTATGGGCAAATTTTGGCCAACTCTTACAAAAGATGCAATTAAATATGCGAAAAATGTACTCCTTGTCATCTTGATGATGATCTTATCCATTCTCCTCATTTTGAGCTCCAAAATGTCAAATTTCCTTGGACATTTTCCATATGGGAGTTAATCTCACTAGTAAACTTTCTCACTCCCAAGATGGGCATGTTCTTATCATCACCACTACCAAATATTTTACCAAGTGGGTAGAAGCCATGCCCCTCATTAATATCACCAATCCTACCATTTCCACATTTATTATTAACAAAATTATTTGCCACTATGGCATTCCCGATACCATTACTTTTGACAATGGTGGTAATTTCAAAAAAAAATGTGTTAAACAACTTTGTAACAAATTCAATATCAATCACAAGTTTTCCACACCTTATCATCTACAATAAAATGGTTAAGCTGAGGTGACCAATAAAATTCTCAACAATATTTTCCAAAAAACAATTCATGAAACTCATACAACTTGACATATTCATCTTTACCCTATACTTTGGGCCTACTGGACTAGCATATGCACTTCCACAAGGGCAACTCCATTTTCAATAATCTATGGTTTTGAGTCAATTCTTCCATTATAAGTTGAGCTACCTCTACTCATATACCTATTCATGGTATTATGCCTAGTGAATAATTATTTGAAGCTCACCTTCATTCCCTTGATCTTCTTGATGAACATTGTCTTTTTGCCTTGCAACATAACTACCAATAGAATGCTTGCATTGCCTGACAATAGAGCAGACATGTTAAAGTCTACACTTTTAATGTTGGTGATCTTATCCTTAAATTATACTACACCCATGATGAAGAAGGTAAATACACCTAAAAATGGTGGGGGCCCTATTTAGTAAAATGTATTCTTTGTCTAAGTACCTACCATCTTCAAACCAATGAAAACCATGTTTTCAAAGAGCCCACCAATGTTGAATTCCTTAAAAATTACTTTGCCTAAACATCTAATTATTGTCATGTTTTTTATCTATATCTATCTAAAAGAAAATGTAGGTTACTTAATCATGGGTCTCTCCCTTTGTATTAGTTCCCTCTTTTTCATAATCCTTTATTCCTCCTTTTTGGTATTTGAATTTCTTGATGAACCATACTCTTATTTATCTTTTTGTATTTTCTCTTGTTTTTCACACCTGTTCAGTTTTTTATTTTGTGAGTTTCACTATAAGACCAAGGATAAGACCCAACATCCCTCACAAAACCACCATATTTTAATTATTTATCTTTCATTATTGCTTCTTGCCAATGTTGTTTTGGAATCTTCATGAGTTTCTACTTTATGAGTTTCTTTGTAAGACTGCAGATAGGACCTAACCCTCCTCATAAAATTACCACCTTTTCATGTTCTTAATCCTTATTCTCACCTTTATCTTTAATTTATTTTTTTAGATGGAATCTACATAACAAACTATGTTAGCATGTTTTCATCCATTTCCCTCTTTCTTATAGTAAGGAATCATAATTTAATATCATTGTATCCCTTTTTGCCTTTTGTCACATTTTTTTGTGATTTAAAGCAATTAAAATTATTCCATGCATCATTCCTCTTGATTTCCCCCTCTCATCTCCTCATTGGATTGAACAAGGTAAAATTCAAGATATCACTTTTATTTCACCTAGATTTACAAGACTCTTAGACCCCATACTCTTTGAATTTTCTCTCTTAACAACCTTATCCTATGTTTTCAAGTGAGTCATCTTTAGCACACATGTTTGATCTTCCAAATACATATGGAGTAAGAATATAAAAATCCATTAAGAAAGTTAAAATCTAAAATATTTGAAAACAAAAGGCAATGATATCTAAAATACAACATATAATTATTGAAAGTCAAATTCACACCAAAAGATGTGATTCCAAGCACATCTCCTATCTCTAATCGAAGCTCAAACTCCACAGTTGGATTCACATAGAGCTAAAGTCCTTTGGGGTATGGTAGGCTAGTAGATTAAAATAGGGGAGTTCGAAATTTTTTATGGTGCTACCCAATTTCTCATGTAACTACCCAATCTTTGTAGTAGTTTGATGGCTCTATAAGGGGTCCTACAGAATAGGGAACACATCATGGGGAGGTAGATATATTTTAATGTTCATGCATATAGGCTTCATGGGATGATATATATACTCTAGTTGTTTACCTAAGGCTTGTGTGGTTAATACATTTTCTTCATAGTCCTTAAGGTTAAAACTCCTCTTGTTTTGACAAAATTAATTTGATTGTCTTGAATTTGATAAAGAGTTCATCTATCTTAGTTTTTCCTTAATTCTCACCTCCCCACATTTAATTTCCTCCCTTGATAGACAATTTTTTATTCTAAATATATTTTTACTTCTTTAATTCCATCTTCTTCACCTCTTCAAAGCATTCTAGAATTACTTTGTTTTAGTTTTATTTATCCTTATAGCAAAACAACATGTTTGAGAAACTATGGATTCTTATTTATTTACACCATAATATTAAATTTATACACTTAATTTACTTTATTTCTACCATTTATCATTATTTTTATATCATGTTATTACAAACACCTGAGTTTACACCCTTTTTCCATCATTGAGTGTGGTTGGCTTATTACTTATCACACGACAATGTTGTTTTCCATTTTATGCATCTTTTTTTCCATTGAGGAATCAAACGTAGATTGTTACTGCTCACTCATCAATGTTATTTTACTAATTTTTTTATTATTTTACCATTTTTTTATTTTTTTCTATTTTACCATCCTGTTTGACATGTATCTTTGGTTTGATTTAGTGAGTTGCCTTTCTTACTTAAGGATAACTTGTTTGAGTTTTTCCATCTTTAGTAGCCTTGTATTTTTGGTTTACTAATTTACTCTTATTCTTTGAATTGGTCATTTGGTCTAACATATCACCTATCACCCCAACTTGCCAAATTTCCCATGTACATCCCATCCTCATAACACTAGCTATCATGGATTTTCTTCTATTTTCTTTTATCTTTAGTTTTATATCTTATGTGTGTCAAAAGTATTCTCTATACCCTCCATAATAAAAAATAACAACAAAATAGACAAGCATCCTATGATAAAGGTAAGTCAATGTATGCATTTAATTTAATTTTCATTTATTTACTTTTGAGATTAGTTTCCCTTTTTAGTCATTTACTTTCAGTTAGTTTATGCTTTCAAAATACTATAACTTTTTTTAGAATCAACATTGTGTGTTTCCTTATGTTCCTTCTCAAAGCACCATACCCTATTACACCTTAGTGAATCATGATAATCTTATAGTGGGAAATATGTATACACACAATATTTTTAATTTTTATCACATACTAATTCTTTTTGTCTTTTAGGAACCCATTGAGACTCAATATCTATAAGTACACACCCTAACAAGTGTATCAAGAAAGGGGTAGGTAGACATTTGGTGATTGACAAGATTTTTTTTCCTTATTGCTACATTATTACCAATCCAACCAACTCCCAAAACCATTCCTTAAGCTATTTATCCTCCCTTGATTATTATTCTATCATGTTCTTCTTTTGTTTCTCCTTTTCTTTCCTTAAACTCCTTTTTTACTATTGGTTATACTATGTTGACCCAGTACAGTTTAGGGGTATTATTAGTTTTCTTAGCTTGTTATCCCTTTGGTCAGCCTAATACAAACCTATTATTAGTTTTCTCATCTTGTTATCCCTTTGGTTATCCCTTTAGGGGTTTTATTAGTTTTCTTAGATTGTTATCCCTTTGGTCCACCTATATATATAAGATCATTTCGATCATTATTCGTATGTGCAATCAGGATTTATTATTCCTCATGCTTCTTCATAATTTTATCTTATAACATTCTACTTGAGGAAACTTAGCTTAGGTTTATTAATTGGAGAATATAGTATTGTGGATAAGTCTTAGATACTTTGGTCTTACTCAATGATATTTACAAACCACAACAAACTCTTACAAATCCCCTTTGGCCAAGGGAGAGATTGAGTCTCAATGGGTTCACATTCGGGTAAGTATATTCTAACTTTGTTCTCCTCTCTCTTAATAGATAGAATAAACATAAGTGTTGGCTTGAATAATATTATCTTTCATATTTTATGTATTAGGGTGTTACTCATACTTACTTTAATTGAAGTTCCATATACATGTTTGTTTTATTGTTTCTACCCCCCACTTGGTGTGATAAGCTTTGGTGTGCAGTAAACTAGATTTTACTTTCTTGTTATTAGAATAGAGTTAACATTTAAAACATTAGGAATACATTAGATTTATTGTGAAATTGTGTTCGATTGTAATATTTAGAACCCTTCTTAGCTTGATGTGTTGTGACAAGTGATACAATTGATCCCCTAATCAGGTTTAGAGGATCCTTATATTTTCCATGTTCCCTCTAAACAAATGTATCCCAGTTTTAAGTGTAGTTGTGATTTATCTTATAAGATCTAGGATTAATTCATGGACATGACACATTTTTTATTACATACACACAAATAGTAAAGTGATTTAGAATTATCCAACTAATCATAGTGGATGTGACTAATTTGTGAAAAACTACTTCATCAAGCTCATGAATGTTGTTAAAGTCTCTATTATTGGGTGTTTTTATTAGATGAGGGGTTTGTAAAGGTAGTGGATGAGGTGAATACATGAATGGAGGTTTTTTAATTTATATATCTATCCATGGTTGGGGTATTGAGTACATTTGTAGAATAATTTGCATTTGAAGAATTTGTTACATTTGTTGAATAGGTTAGGTAGATAGTGTTTCACCATTTCGACATGATGTGACATAGTGAATATATTATCGATATAATTATTGTTGCATTTAAACCCTTTATGTTTTTAAAAGTTTAATATTAGCTTGTGTTGGTACATAAGCTTATGTTTGTACTAGGTTTGGACCATGGCTTGGGGTTAAATTTTGGTTTTGTCTCTAGTTTTGCTTTGAAGAAGACAAATTTATAATCCTTTTATTAAAAGGGTATTTTATATTTTTATACCTTTTTCAATGATATCTTTGAATGTGTGGTCACACTAAATCTCTAGGTGATAATATATTTCAATCAGTGATTTTTTTGTAAACAAAACTGCCAATGTTTTATCTAGCAAATTATGGTTGAAGCAACTACCAAGTTTCTCCATCATTATAGGTGATAATCTCTCATCAAATTTATACATGTCCTGACACAAATTAACTAATGAGATCTCATGCTCAATATTTTAGGAGAAATGATGTATAAATTTATCTGAAAGATCATGAAAATTAGATATTGAATTCTTTGACAACTTAAGAAGCTGCTCCAAGTCTAATCCAATTAAACTTTGGGGAAAGAGAATAAATTTGTAGATGTCATTATAAGATAATGGATTTCAAGAAACAAAGGACTCTTTTAACTAATATGTAGGGTCTCCTTTGCCTTTGTATTTTCAAAATTTGTTGGTTCATATCATGGAGGAAATAGTATTTAGAGGTACTCGATGTTAAATTCATACAATTACACATCATCCAATTTAAACTTTTTTGTCTTCTTTCCTATTTGAATTGTTGCAATTGCATCCTTCATTTGCTATAGTTCTTGCGTTAATAATATAGATGGTATAAATATTTATGGTTATGGTTAGGTGATCAAAGGTGGATTACCTTGACTAGGGTATAGTGGGTGAGTGCGGTATTACAAAATGATGGTTTGATGGACCAATCAACTATGAATACACATCTATACATTAGGATTGGGCTACTAGTATAGTACGTGTTGTTGATAAACATTTTGGTTAAGGTTTGGAACATGGATTTAATTTATAGGTAACTATTTTTGTGATAAATATATATGGCTTAGTGGAATTTATTATGTTTAATGGGTTTGAATAGGAACTTATTTTCAATTAGTTAAACCTTATTGTATAAACGGTACCTATTGTTACCTAAATTCATTATTTTGAATGTGTTACATGTTGGGTACTTGTTTTATATAAGGTATACACTGGGTAAAACGAAATTATTTAATAATGGGTACTTACTATAAGATGGGACCTCTTTGTTGAGAAAAAAACTTGTTGTGAATTGGGAATTTGTTAGGTGTTAGGTATCTATTTTTTCCTAGTAGGAATACTTTGTTGATTAGATAATGTTTATGGTGAACTCACCATTTACTGTGTTATCACATTAATATAAGTCTATGATTGGTAACTAGGCATGATTTAACCCTATTGAGGTGGGGTAGTGTTTGAAACTTATTGGGTATAGTTTTGGTTTGTGTCTCTCTACTTTTCCCTTACAACATTTTTAAGGAAGCTTATGGTTGAGGGGTGGAAATGGCCTGCTATGGTTGGGAACTAGGCATGTTTTCACCATGTTTTTTATGGACTATTCATGGTATTAATAATAGGTACTAATTATTGTGAATTATTTTGTGTTGTATTAGACCCACCTTTGTTAAAATTGGGATACACTTGCATGTTATCCATTATATTTTGTAAATGGTTATGGGTAGAAGCCACAGTCATTTCCTCAATGGTCAGGACATTAAACATGTCTCCAACCAATGCATTTTGGATAAATTGTTCCATGTTCATATTAGTATGACCCAAAGAATCAATTTTAACCCCTATTAAGGGAGCTAAATCTATAATAATGGTGTTAAAAAAGGCCATAGTGTTGAAATTTTGATATAAATTGAGATATGTCTGATATACTTAGTGCATTTTTGATATTTTTGTCATCCATTAGACCCTTTCATTTTGCAATCACATTGGGATATTTGTTAGGTATTAGCATAAGTTCTTCATAATAACTATTTTAGGCATGTTTAATTAGTGTGACATGAGGTGAAATGCTAGGAACTCTAACTAAACTATCTATACATTCATGGGGACAATCTATATATAATTTTGTTCTGACCTTTATGGCCTTGACTAAAATCTTGTCCATGTTTTCAAGTAAATGATGATAAAACAAGTATATGTCATAATGTGTTTGTGTCGTTACATGGTGTGGATGTTCTTGGACCTATTCTATGATGGATGGTATATTGGAAATGTATTGGGACATTTGTTCTTACTCTTGCCCTAGATAAAGAGGTCTAATAACTAGGTACTATTCTATTGGTTCCTATCCTTATTTTGTACATTGAGTATAATATGAGGGCTATGGATCCATCTCAAAAAATACATCATGACCATATTGGTCTTGAACTAAGAGGTCATTTGTGACTATGTTCTCACAATCAAAATTATACTTGGTCTCACTATGTGTATAGTGAGGAATATCTAGATTTGTGGCTAACATCTCTTGACGAAAAGAGTTGAATGTTATTAAATGATTTAAATTTTGTTTAAAAATGAAACATTATAAATATAAAAAATATATAAAACTATCAAAAAAACACACTTAGCTCTTTAGAAGAGGTCTAAATATTACTCATAAATGCGGTTTTAGAAAACAACCTTTAGCTTTTAGAAAAAAAGTCCTAAAGGTGGAATGTCTATGCTAGGTCTTATGCAAAGGAAAAGATTAATATGATCTTTAAAATTATGTTTTGAAAAAACTTAATTTATGTCTAAAAGGAAACACAAGGCTTTAGGTCTTTGGCCAATGTCATAAAGCTAGACATGGAAAAAGAATGAATTAGGTCTAAAGAATGAAAAAATGATAGGAATTTGGAAAAAATCACAAAACTAGAATTGGAAAGGAAATAAAAAGGTCTAAATCATGAAATCAATTCTATGTCCTTGGACAACATCACAAAGCTAGAATTAGAAATAAATGGTTGGGGTAAAGCATGAAAACAATGCTAGGTCTTTGTCCAACATCACAAAGATAGACATGGAAACAAAATGGTTGAGGTCAAAACTTGAAATAAATCTAACTCTAAGGTAAATGTTTTAAAACACTTTATCTAGACACATAGATTAGTCTCAAAACATAAAATTAAGATAAACTTGATCTTCGCATAAATAGCCTAGTCTAGGTATGTGTCTAAAACTAATTGGGAAAGTCAATTTCATGTAACAAAACTAAGAATAAAGAGTAAAGCAATCAAGCATAATATATAATCAAGGCTAAAATGTAAAATAATAATAATTAGAGATATACTTTAAGAATTAGTTTTGACATTAGTTTGAGAGTGTAAATTGATTCATGACACACTAAATTAAACCACTTCTATGTATATATACATTTCTTTTTAAATCAATCAAGAAACTAATCCAAGTTATACAATTCAAATTTAAAAGGTGGACACCCAAGCCCAAATTAGGCAAGACTTCAGCATAGATCAATTAGTTTTGGATCTAAACATTGAAAGATGGATTTTGAACTTGGTATAAAAAACTCAAATTTTCAAATGAATAATGGACTAGACTCAAATGGGCAGAATAATGACACTTTTTGAAACAAATGTACAAAAACATCTTTGGACATGGTTTTGAAAAAAATTAAATGTCTTGGGACAAATTAGGTAGCATAACAATGTTTATTTGAATAAGTGTACAAAAATGGTTTTGAAAATCTCAATCCATGGAAAATGTTTTGAGTGATTATTATAATGTAGCAATTATTTACTAAAAGTGGTGGTATTAACATGTTTTTTTTTTTTAAAAAGTTTTTAGACTTGTTTTATAAGTGATTTTACATAAAAATCAATTTAGACCCTAAAACAAATACAAATAAAAGATTAAAAAAAACATTAAAGTGCAGGTATTACTCTAAAATTTATAAGGTTGCATAGTCTCTACCAAATATTCCACCAATATACCAATGCTAAAAAATAATTAATTGTTAATCCAAAATCGTAAGAGTGCATATATGTATATTTTTTTAATTCCTCCTTTATCTCTCAAGATACATGGAAATAACTTAGAGTGCTAAAGAAAATTGACATTTGGTAGGATGTTGCATGGAAAGTGGGGTTGATTTAAATATAAAATTTTAAATGCATTATATATGGTCCACACATGTGGATAATACAAGGTTAAACTATGTCAAATGTGTCCAAACCACCGAACTTGTTTTGCAATGGTTTTATCCTTTGTATAATGAATTCACCCTTGTACTTATTAGTGAATTTTGTTGTCTAGTTGTTACAAGGGCTTGGAAACCCATTGGAATGGGTAGGATAATCACTTACCATTATCACATCTAATAATATACCCAATTTTTATACCCCACATGATAGTGGGGTTGGAATAGTTTTGGGAGATGAAACACCTAGTCAAAGTCCTCCTAGAGGACTTGTGAGAAGGCTATGAACTCCTGGTCTTAAGCCAATGTAGAAAAAGAAATAAGAAAAAAATGGAAGAAATTTAGGGTCATTTCTAAGTCACCCAAGTCACTCAAATCTTGGGTACATCATACATGTGAATTTTTTATAAAATGAAACTACTTTAGGAAAATAAATAAACTAAGTACTTTTGTAAAAAAAGAAAGTGAAAAGCAAAATCTCTTATGAGCACTAAATATAAAGTTTTTGATATTTTAAATCACTTAAAAAAATGTGAATTATATCTTGGCACTTTTTTTGGAACTTGTAACTTTGAAAAATAAAATGTAAATTTGTTTTGCATGTGATTTTTAAGCACCACAAAAACAAGTATGAATGACTTTTAAAGTTATTAAAACCTTCTTTTTTTTTACCTAGTTTCCTAAAAAAAGTGTTTGTGGATTCAATTATTTTAATTTTAAATTGTTATTATAAAAAAATACACTTTTTAAGCTCTCAAAATTTTGACACGGGGCAAAGTTGTCATTTATAGAATAGGGAGAAGTCATTGTTTTCCTACAAAACTAGCATAGATAGAACATAGTTTTGGTGAAGTATCAATTTATTAGGTGTGAATATGATGATTAAATTATTCAAATTCCTTTTTTTCATTAAAAATAATGAAAACATAGAGGATGGTTACCTGACAAATTCATCATTTTTGGTAGATGAAGTCATTTTCTCTAAATGAAGTTATTATTCCTTGAAAGGTATGCATAAAAGCTACTAATTATCAGGGAGTAAAGTCATTGTTTTTATTGAAGTAACTAAAAAATATCGGTGAAGTATCCATTTCCTAAAAAAACATAGTAAAAATAGAATACAAGAAAATTGGTGAAGTCACTAATTAGTATGTGCGAATTCACCAGAACATGGTCAAATAAAAACATGGCTTTTATAGGTAAAAAATATAAAACCTAAAGTTTTAAGTGATATTTTATTGGATTTTAAAGGTCCAATATCACTCCCTTAGTGTATGTGAGGTACACGGTCTCATTGAGTGTGCCATTATGTAATATAGGATTATGAAGTAGATTGTTAGTCTTCTCTCGTTAGTTTAATTACAAACCACAAATCAAACAAATCAATTATTATAACATTTAACTTGGTTAATTACTTGGGTCAATAATAATGTAACTAAACTCAAATACAACTAGAATAGAAATAAAACAAACTAACTTTACCTTCCTTGTAAAATGGAGCTTATTTGTTGACATATAAGAATATTCATGGTTAGATTATGTCTAATGTGGTACATTGTTAATGTGTTTGTTTTGTTGGCAACACCTATCCTTATCCACTTGTCACGTGGCTTGGCTTGAAATGGAATGTTTTAACAAAAAATATTATTTTCTCTTCAAATTTAACATTATGAGTTTAGTTTGAGAGCTTCTTATAACCATGGCAATGGCACTTGCATTAATAGGTTCTCAAACTAATCCTAACTCAAGTTTAGTTAGGTTAGAATTAAGCATGGTTGGGTTTAGGAGGAAACAATACGTTAATATTTGGGATAGAGATCCCATTTATTAATCATGTCTCACCATTTTTGAATTTAAGTCATTTATCAAGATATTTCCAATTATTTGACTTTGAGGATGATGACATCATCATGACCTCATTTTTATTCAAATTTCCTTCTTAGAAAATAGATATTCATTAATTGAACATTGAATTTTCACTTAAGTATTTAATTATATTTGCTTAGTTAATTCATTTTACTTAGGTTTTTTGTATTTTAGGAATTGGTTAAGTGCCCCGCTTAATGAGTCAAAAGGCTAATTTGTTAATTTTCTAGGTCACATTTTGATTAGAGACAAATATGTGGGAGGTTAATATTGTGTACATGAAAATACCCTAACTAGGGATGCCTCAACACAATTATAGGCACTAACATTTAATGCAAAAATGAAAATGGGACATCTAATGACTTCTATGATTAATTTTCATTGTTTGGTATAAATCATTCTGAAGTATAGATGGAACATGGTTGTGGTCAAAACAAGGTGTCTATACCATAATTCTAAAGGAATTATGCTATGTTGTGCAAGAAATGACCAATGTTAACTATATTGAAAAATGCTCTTGAGCATTATCACAATTTTGGGTTGGGGAACACCATGGAAAAAAAATTAATAATTATAGTTTTTCCACCATAGATCTTGACCATATCAATTTCATCCAAGGAAATCCAAAAGTCATTACAATATGATTTTTTTGCATGTGCTTTCGAAGGAATATATTTTTAAGCTGAATAGTTACCCAAACTCACCTAAAAATGAAAAAATATAAAACACGTGATAATTTATAACTTTTAAAACAATATATAAAATGAATTCTTACACCATAAACTACTCATAGTACTTAATCACTAGAATTCAATTATGACTACTTACTTACACATTATTTGTCCTTCTTTATTTTAGTAATGAGATACCGATATGATTAGAATATCATTATGACAACTTACCTACATAATGTTATTCCATATTTATTTTTTAACTAAACTGCCTAAATGACAAAAAAAAAATAGGGCTAGACTCAAAAATGGATAGATGATGAGGTTGGACCAATATACAAAAATGAGAAATAAAAACAAAAACAAATAACAAAAGCATAAAAGTAAAAATAAACTATGTATGATAACTTACCATGTTAATTCATACCTATAAGTAGTGCTTGATGAATTTTCCATTAGTAGTAAATGGGACATCCTCACTAGTTAGACACCTAAAATAAAATGTATTATTACCTAGGATTATAAAAAAAAATTAAAAACCTAACAATAGGGAATAAAAATTGTTGTGTTGTCCCATTTTATCATATGATTTGTCTAAGAGAATTATTAAACCAAATATTATAAAGGCTTTAATTTTTTATCATTTTTCAAACCATCTCTTGATGACTCGATGTTTTATAAAGTGAAGTAGGGTTTCATCATGTTTTCCTCAAGTTATTTTAGATGATATTTTATGATTATATATCACCTTATTCTTGTACACTTGTAAAAACATATACCTTGGTTGTTCCTCTCAGTTATTAACCTTTTCCACTTTTGTAAGCCTCTTGTTTGCTTTATCTTTGTGCCCCTTGGCATATATCTCTTAGTATTACAAATATTATTTTTACAACCCAAGTCTTGTATCTTGCTTATAATTCTTAAAATGTACTTATCTTCTATCTCTATAATTTTATAAATGATATATGCTTTATTACTCTTTGAAAACTATCATCTAGGATAAACAATAACATTATTGCTATTGTATTATCATGATGTAAGTGTCTAGTGACATAAAGTCATCAAATTTGAAATGAAACATATATTAATGGCTTACCCAAGTGATTTAATGCGATTTATTACTCTAAAGGGATTGATACAAATATAAAATCAACCCTCATTCATTATCACCTAGAAAAACACAAAAGAGAGCAAGGCAAATTATCAAAAGCACTTTATCAAGAATTCAATTAAATAAAGCTTAGCTATTTCTCTACTGGTCATAGGTAAAACACATATATAGGTTTTAAGAATTAAATGAGAAACCCGAGAGCCTAATTATCCATGTTACAAACTAGGTCACTATCATACTTACTTTGTACATATTGTATGATTCACACATAAGACAACACATATGGGATAACTACATGATTTTTAGGCCCTTTTATGGAGTATTAACTATGTAGGTATTTTACTCTAAAAATGGGTCTTTAGTTTTATCTTGATTCTATGTGCCAACTAAGCCATTTATCCCCAAGGTCAGTATGGAGATGGAGAACTAGGGTTTTGTCATTTCACAAGGAGTGATAGTCCATGACCTACATCTAAATGCACTAGAGTGAAGATGAAGAAAAAATTAGAGACATACAAGTGGTTATATCCTATTCCAAAATGTATTCCCTATAGTACACTAACATCAAACATAGATAGTATCCTTGACATAACCATCCTAGGCTGACATTACTATCTAGCAAGCCAGAAGTGTTAGATCTAAAATCTGATGATGGTTTTAGAATATCATCCCATATTTATTTTTATCTATTCTAAATTAAGAAATAAATTATCATTATAATAGTCCATTTACATCACCTATTTGTCATTTCTATATATAACATAGTTTTACTCTCCATATTTAGAATATCTAAACATAATAGATTTAGTGTACACTTATATATAAGTCTAGAGTCTAATTGGATTGCTATGGATCTAATGATCACCATTGTCCCATTTCATATATATATATATATATATTTATATACATACATACATATATATATATATGTATATATATATGTATATATATATATATATGTGTGTGTGTGTGTGTGTATATATATATATATGTATGTATGTATGTATATATATAAATATGTATATGTATATATATATATATATATATGTATATATGTGTGTGTGTATATATATATGTATATATATACATATATATATATATACATACATACATACATACATATATATATATATGTATATATATATATATATATATGTATATATATACATATATATATACATATATATATGCATATATATGTATATATATTTATATATATATATATATATACATATATACATACATACACACACACACACACACACACACACACACACACACACACACACACACATATATGTATATGTATATATACCCCTTTAATAGTAATCTAAGGATAACTCCAAGTACTTAGATGAACTTGATCTCTGAACATTAAACCCTAGGACAAATTATGTTTTTTTATTGTTTTACTTTGTTGCAAATTTTATATTGTTTGTTCGTGAAGTAATGGAAAATGTTAGTGTAAAAACTCAATTCTATATGGAAGATAAAGAATCATTGATTACTCATCTCAATAACAATAAGGGCTTAATGTATGCATTTTTGTATGTTATAATAGATGAAATAAGTAAATAAGATAAAGCTAAGGCTACCTCACCTAGTAATGGTGAATCCTTATAAGGTACTATAACTTATCCCACACCTCTCAAACCACCTACATCTAATAGTAACATAGATTATGTGTTTAAAATTTTAATTCCCATAACTACTATTACTATATTTATCATATAATTACCAGTTGTGTCAACACAAATACTAGTTTTAATGCCTATTACTACTCAAAACATGTTTTAATCCCCTTTTGTGACTACTCAAATTTTGAATTTAAATCCCATTGGTCCTACATTTCAATCATTAATTTAAGCTATAAATACCTTAGAGGATAAGTTTACAAACATAATAAAATGCTTTAAAATATACTCATGTTATAGAATCATAAGATGTGTTGCATAACCCTCTTGAACCTTTTACCAACTAGATTTATTGCAACTAAGTTCACATTTTATGATGGAAAGGGTGATCCTAAACAAAATATTTGATTTTTTTATGTATCATGCCTTGACTATGATTCCAATGATAAAACTTTGACCAAATTATTTATTATAATCCTTAAGGACTATGATTTTAGGTGGTTTTATGATTTACATTTACAATATATAAAAACATTCAAACCTGTTATTGGTCAATGTTTATTACACTTTTCCATAAATATTTTTTAAAATATTTCCTATGCTCAAATTTCCAAAATCAAACAAATAATGAATGAACCTATCAATTCATATGTCTTGAGATATAAGATAATGCTAGCCAAAATGACTAACATTATGGTAGATAAAGTGTTTAAATATATGTTCAAGCAAAGTTGATCCTTTATTTGAGTACATATTTTTAATAAGCTAAAATATTTTGATGACTTATCCCATTTTGTATGGGACTTTTAAATGAATCTAATTTCACTAAATAAGCTCATGTGTGTAGTAAACACACTTAGATACATCTACATATAGTGCCGAGTTTAGAATTAAACTAAGTTATAAGGTAAAATCTCCTGAGACTAAAAATGAAAAAACCACCATGTTTAACATAGTTTCATAGTATCCTAGTTAGGTAGTCTTATATATTACACCAAATAGATAATTTACATGTTTAAATGAGTCCATAGTTTCATTACTCCCACAGTTACTAGAGTGTCAACTTATATCTCTCCCTCATCCCATCAAGATTAATTTGAGTCAACCTCTACCTAAAGGATATGATAAAAATTCTTATTGTGATTATGATTAGGGACTAGGACATTTTATAAATAGATTATTTACCTTGAATCACAAGATACAATATCTTATCTATTATCAAAATCTTATATTTGAGGATCCCTGAAAGGAATCAAGGTCACAACCTAGTGATCACCATAAATATAAAATATTTCACAATCCTTTTCAAGACCATTATAAGAAGAAACCATAAGTATAAATGACATATAATCTACATCCTCCTCCATCACATTATAGGCACCCACTAGATGGGATGATTTATACTTACACATGACATATACCTCATATGGTTTAAAAACCTTCTACTTCCTTTGCTGATAGTGATATTAAAGATAACACCTCTAATCTTAATTCCAAATTCATTGAATCATATATTAAAAAACACCCTATATTCATGGTTATGATTGATAATGGTGCAACAAAAAATGTTTGCACTATGACATTACTTAACCACTTGGGTTATACTCATAATTATGTACACCCCTCTACTAAATCAATTCAAGCATTTGATAGGACCTCCTAACAGGCCATGGAAAGATTGAACTACCTTTATAGGTATATCCCACACATGTGGTTACTACCATCTCAGTTATCCCTTACACATGCATATTTGATGTGTTATTGTTAATACCTTGGATACAAACTCTTTAAGTAGTACCTTATAAAATGCATGGGTGTTTTAGATACATTCATCCCAATCGGGTAATTATAGTTTATAAAATTGCATATGAGCATCCTCTTGAAAAAAATAAACTTATCCCCAAAAAAATAGATATCAATCCTACTAAGGATAATTCACCACAAAAGGGTAAGAAACATGCAATATAATTTACTAAGTAGGTATTACATGAGATACCATTACATCAAAGACATACAATGGATTCCAAAAAATCATAATATTATACTAAAAATCATGTTCATATATCTAGATCACCTCAAAATGTAAAGATTATTGCTATTCCAAAGAAATGATCAAGCACTCATTAATGGGTTACAAAAACCTCTAATCTTATTACTCCTACTACTTCTACATGAGTTATGAGTCCAATTTTAAATATGTAGGGAATCACCAATACTAATGTGATAAATATTAAACCTATATGTGCTCTTTGATAATTTCACAAGATTATTACACCATGTTTGCAGTGGAGTGATATCTATGGCCATAAATTTTATGAAATCATAGGATGATATTTCCTCTTCAAATATTCTAAAATACCCAAAAAAAAATAAAAATAAAAATAAAAATAAACATTTATACACGTACATATTATAATAGTGCATTGGCATCTATGTGTTATTTACATGTCAATAGATGGCATACTCAATTAATCTTACATACACATGTGCATCACACTTCTACTTTAGTGTGACATAATAATACACAAATACATGATCTATTCATATTTTAGATTTTGGGATTTCTTTCTACTCATGTCATGTAGACATTGGGGACATCAACTTATTTGATCTTGATACACATAGGCTACATGATTTGATGATCACTCTACATTATCATGTTTGATATTTCATATGTACTTAAAAATGTGTTTATGCATGATTATATCTTACATAGGGTACTCGATATGTTATATACTTGAAATTTTTTCTAATACATTGATCAATAGGCTACTTTGACATGTTTATGTTGGTTGTTTATACTTTATTTTATGGACTTACTTGAGTGTCTTACATTGTTCTTTTATTCCTTGTTCAAGCATTTGGATAGGTTGGTTTGCTTATATACCCCCATTCTTATGTATAATTTCATTAGAATTTTAATATATCATTATTTATTGTATGGATATTTGAATATGCCATCCATATGTTTCTAGACATTTGACTAAGTCATGTCCCTTTAATTGTGTAGCATTTGAACATGCCCCTTGTTTTCAGTCTCATTGGACCATTGCTTTTTGACTTGGTTTTGAGTGACTTGTGTGTGTGATTTTTTTATAGTTGAGCTTATACTATATATATGTGTGGGTGTGTGGGTGTGTGTGTGTGTGTGTGTGTGTGTGTGTGTGTGTGTGTGTGTGTGTGTGTGTGTGTGTGTGTGTGTGTGTGTGTGTGTGTGTGTGTGTGTGTGTGTGTGTGTGTGTGTGTTTCCACTATCTTTATGATGCATCTTAGGCCTTAATGTGATCACATTGGTTATATGCACTTCAATGTTATATCTACTTAGATATGTTACTTCTATATGATACATAGTTACATTCATAGATCATATAATTATCTTATCCTTTTGAGATGAGTTAACTAACAGATTGTATATTTACCTCTCCTCAGAAGGGGGCATATTAGTAGGGTCATGTCATAGAAGAATGTTCTTCACACTTAAAATAATTTCTATATTCATTGGATGCATGCTTTGGAAGCATGTTCTTTACAATCATTCAATATATGGTACCTATATAGGTTTTTAGATTTAGTGTGGGAATGATTTGGAATCATGTTCTACACACTCGTTTAGTATGTGGTACTTATACTAGTTCTCAAATTCAATGGAGGCATGTCATATGGGCATGCATTTCACACATTCATAATTTTTAGATTCAATGAGGGCATGTTTGGGAAGTATGTTTTCCACACCTATTCAATATTTAACATCTCCAAATTATAATGGGGGCATTTTTTGGAAACATGTTTCCCATATTTGTACTTATATTAATTTTAATATTTCTCCATATATAGTGGGGGCATGATTTGTAACAATGTTCTACACACATAGTGTTATGAATTGGCCAAAGTACATAGATGATTTATATTCATAGTTGTGTCAGAATTCTATACTTTGGTACCATTGTTATACATAGTTTTAGGATGAGACATATCTAAGGTGCTTATGTTATGCAATGTGTGCCTAATATTTCAAAATCAAATTTAGTTTTAGATTCTAAAACTCTTTTATAGATTGTTACACCATCACATATTTTTTCGTATTGATACCCAATGAACATTTATGGACTTTATAGATCCAAAATTCTATAGTAGTTGTTTCACCTTCTAGTCTGGTTTAGGTGATCAAATCACTCAATCTCATAAAAAATCCTAGGTTGGAATTGATTATATCACCTAACCTCACTAGGTTATAAGTATCATTAGGTTTCATGATTGAACTAATATCAACTAACATTGGGTAACTCAATTTTGTTCCAAGGTTTACGGAACAAACAATCCAATATCTCTCTCTCTATATATATATCTCCTTATATATATACACTTAAAATATTTATCTATATTTGTTTTAATCTCAATTTTAAATCCTTATAATGATACATATTTTTTAATTCTATTTTATAATAGGCATAATGGTTACATAAACACACATGTTTAATCTTAAACCTTGGTCCTTCAATTTCAATCTATTTTAAGAACATTCAACCTAGATTATATGCACTAATTATATACTCTAAAAAGATCTCAATTTTAGGTCAGTCACTAGAAAAGCACTCATGTTGGGAACATGCAAAGAAAATGTGTTCATACAAACCCAAGTGTGAATTTTTTTCCTTTAAACTAGTAATTTCATTACTATATTAAAGGGGGGAAATTTAGATCATATTTTATGATTATATGGCACATCAATCTTGTAAACTTTTAAAAACATAGACCTTAGTTGTTTCTCTCAATTCTTCAGCTTTAATACTTTTAAAATACTTACATCTCTCTATTCTTATGTTGATTACCCATGTTTTATATCTTGTCCAAAATTCTTAAAATGTACTTGTCTTCCATATTTTCAAGTTTAGAACATATACCTACTTTTTTTCTTACTAGACACTAAAATTAAAGATATATAATAACATAGATGTTACTATCCTATCCTAATGAAAGTTTCTAATGCCCTAAAGTCATCTAATTTTCAAATAAAATGTATCCTAATGGTTGGCCTATGTGATTTAATGTGAATTATCATTCTAAAAGGATTGATATAAATACAAGATCAAATCCCATTCATTCCTCACCTATAAAGAGACCAAAGAGACCAAGGAAACTTATCAAAATAACTCTATCAAACATTAAATTAAACAAAGATTCCATATTTATATACCAGTCCTAGGTACGATGCATTTATATGTATGAAGTAATAAAGGAGCAACCTAAGATCCTGATTTGATAAGTTACAAGATATGTCACTATTATACTTGATTTACACATATTATATGATTCACACACAAACCAACATGTAGAGAAGAACTACATGATTATGAGGCCTTATTTTGGATTATGAATATGTATTCATAATCCTCTAAAAACAAGGTCTTTAGGATCATCTCAACACTTTATGCCCACTAACCCATTTTTATCCAAAGTCACTAAGAAGATGTAAGACTAGGGTTTTACCATTTCACAAGGAGTGACAATCCATGAAATATATATTAATGCATTAGAATGAAGGAAAATAAAAACATAAAATCATCTAGGTGATTTAATCATGCATTATTAAATCTTTTTTACATGACCCTAGCATCAAACTTAGATAGTAGCATCAACATAGCCATCCCAAGTTGATGTTGCTATCTAGAAATCTAGAAGTGTCATATCAACACTTTGATGATTTTTATAGAATCTCCTTCCAACCTAATTTATTCCTATTCTAGTTATATAAATACATTACAATTATAAAAAACCAAGTACATCACTTCATCATTTTTATATCTAGCATAATTGTACTTTCCATATTTAGACTATTTTAGCATAATAAATTCACTGTATGCTTATATCTAAGTTTAACATATAATTTTAATGTTATAGATATGATTATCATCCTTGTTCCATTTCATTTACATATACCCATTTAATATCCATATAAGGATAACTCTAACTAATTATATCAAAAATTTTAGGGTTAAAAATTTGTTTTAGATTTAGGAGTTAAACCTCAATATTATCATTAGTTTATAGGTAATATTCATAAACTTTAAGGTTGGATTTATTATATTAAAATAAAATATAAGACTTTTTTTGTATGAAATATGACATGTGAATGTATCTAGGGCTTATTTAATCCTATTTATATAAGACCATACATCAGCTTTCAATAATTTATTCTAGTCCCTAGGGTTCTTGTCCAAGATATTATTAATTACATTTAACAAATTCTTATCCTTTGATTTAGCCACACCATTGCCTTGTGGATATTTATTATATGATAATATGAGAATTTATTTATTATCATATGTCCATTTAGTAATTAAAATGAGAATAAATTTTATTCATTATCACATACTAGAGTGAATGAAATTCTAAACCTAGTGATAGTATTATCCTTAACAAATATGATCACACTATCAATTATATAATTATTGAATGTTTGAGCCTCAATATAGTGGGTGTAATAGTCAATTTAAATCATGATGAGTTTATTTCTAGTGGATGAAATGGAATTAATAGTTTCAACAAATTCCAACCCCCATTTTTCAAATGGTTAAATCTTAGTAACTAGTTACAATGTCATAGAAGGATTGTGATCTTTGTGTGTAGTAACTTGACATGTACGATAAATTATCATGTGAAAGTGGGATGATTTAAAAAAATAGGAATATTAATAACCTATCTAGAGTATCTAATGAGAAATAATAATCCCTAAACCATAGCCATTTCTATATTTTTGTTAAAATATTTGAGTACTTTAGCTTTTTTTAGGAACCTCAAATAAATGCATTGTTGATTCTTTATGTATAACACTTGATTTTATCATGAATTTTATAATTTTCAATCCCTGTTATGTTATTTTAGTGGATTTAATGTATATGAGGAACTTATTATTCAAATACTAGTGAACTAAATATTATAACCATATATCATTTGTGATGTATTTCATTATATACTGCTAGAAGACTATCTAAGAATTAACTTCAAACATCATTTAACTTAATCCTTTCCCTCTCATGATCTTAATTGGTTAGAGATCCATGAAAAATTATTTTAAAATGGCTATCCACTTACCTCTCCATTTTACTAACTTGTTTTATAATAATATTTATTTTATGGTAGTGCTAAGTACAATGATGAATACTTTTCTATGTAGGATATAATTACTGAAATTTTTTAATTTGATCAAAATAAACACTTGTTTATAAATGGTGGAATAATTGAGTTTGAGATTTATGAGTGGATAGCTCATGAAGTAAACTAGTCTCTCATATACAACTTCCTTTAGCTAAGTCAAAACAACATTTTAGTGCTCATAGATAAATGAATAGATATATAAGGGCTATGTGTAGTGTGGACTTACTTAAGCCATATTATTTATGATTGATTTATTGATTTCAAAAATTTGATTGTGATTTAGTAGTCCATACAATCTCGGCATCATTATTTAGAATGTTATTCAATGGTCTGACTATTTTAACAAAACTTGAGATGAATTTAAGCATGAAATTTATGTTGCCAAAGAATTAATTTAGCTCTTTTATATTTCCATAGAATGGAAGTTTAATAATTCCCTCCCCTCTATTCCTATTGGTTTTCTTATTTTGGAAATGTTGTGAAAATGTTTTTCCCTTAGTAACCTTGAATATGCATGTTTTTAAATTTAGGTAAATACCATGTTTTTAATCTTTAAAACACCATTATTAAATCCATCTCATGATTTCTCAGTTCTTTGAAAATATAGTTAAATCATACATGTAAATGATAATGCATTTTTTAATTAGATATTTGAATGGAATGCCCATGGCATACTAAAACATAACACCCATATTAATTAGGGATAATGACATCCTTTTGTATGCGAATGTTCTCCATTTCATAGTGAACAACATATTAATTTAATGTTTTGTGTTGACCATAGATTTATTTTAACCAAAATACTCATCTATAAATGACAACATTTCTTAACCATTAAATATTTGAAATACTTCATGTAGTCACAGAAATGGGCAAGTATCATGTTATAAAGATCTATTAAAATTGCATAAATCCACACACAACTCCATTTATCTATTATTATTTTTATATGGCATAAAATTCTTTGCCCACATAGAATTAATGATGAGAAATATGATCTTAGATGATAAAAGTTTCTATCGATCCTTAAAATTTTCAATGCTTATCCAATCCCTATTTTTTATTAAGGTTAAATGTGGGAATTTTTTTTTGACCAGGGACCCCAATCCATATAATAATATATAATACAAAAGAAATCTAGAGGACTCACTAATAAAAAAAGTTTAGAAAAATAAAACTAAGCTGAAAATAGCTAAAACAACCCAAATACAACATATAACAAACATAACTCTAAAAATCAAGATATAGCCAAAAATAGACTAAAAAAATATAACTATCCAAGTTCCCTTCCACCTCATCCCAAAAAAATTTCATACATTTCATATTACAATCTATCCTAAAAAGCATCTTTTCATTATCTATGTCTTTGAAGCACTCACTACATTGGATATGTTTACCCTTAAAAGTGTTCTTCAAATCTATCAAACCTTCCATATGAGACACTAAATTTTATAGGTTATGAATGTCTTCATGTATAACTTCTTTTTCATAAATCACTTAGTATCTAATGTTATTCTTTAGCATATCATTCTCATATTCCAAAGCCCCAACGATATCGATGAGTCTTTGGATTTGAGTACTACAATAATTGTCTGTGTCTTTCTAACTCAACCATTCATTATCTTGTTAAAGGCTTTTAACTTTCCAATTGAGTATGAACCATATCATAATATATTTATAAAAATGTAACTTTTCTTCAATTTTAACCATTTTTTGTTTACCCTTTAAAGAGTCAACAACAAAATTGAAGGTCTCATTTAGAATATACAATTGAATTCATGAATCTTCCACCCCTACCTCCTTAGGGACAACCACTACTTTCCTTTTACCCTTATCAACCTTATCAATTAATACCTTGAATTTTTTACTTTCAATAATAATATGAATATTAGGCCCCTCCTTCTCTCCTAAAGCACCATCTAATAGGATAAAATGCCTAGTTGAAGATCTTGATATATCTATGGTGATTTCCTTCTACCTAGCCCCTAAAGAAAATTTGATAACACTTCTCAACAAATTTATCTTGATATATCTATGGGAATGTTCATGCTACTATACTAAGATTTATCTTTGGGTTAAACATTAATACCTAGACATTTAATCCAAACATTCTAAGCTTCTAATAAATCATCATTTCATTTTTAGGGTTTGGGTAATTTAGGGGATATCTTATTCATTCCTTTCAAATACTTATGAAAGAGTAAAATGATGCCTTGTGCCTAGGAATAGTATATTTACCTTTTTTGACATTCTAAATTGAAATTTCTAACAATATTAGGATGTAAAAAGGAAAGGAAATCTCAAAGGAGTAGCATGTCTAAAATAATTTAAAAAAACAAATAGAGACCAACACACCACATTGTACATGCCCTCAAATGTAATGTATTACATGATATGAAAGTCCACATCTCCATAAGGTCTCTATAGAGATTCTCTATCAAACCCATTGTGTAGCTCCTTTAGAGTTTCCCCTAATAAAAATTTTATTTTCTATTTTTTGTACTCTCTATTTGTCTTGTATACTTTAATCACCTCCCTTTTTGACTTAGTAACATGATAAATTAAGTCTTCAATAATGTCAATTAGCACCCCATTGATATTTAGTGTTCCATTATCCAAAAAACTAGTAAAAAAAATTGAAACATGCTTGTCGTGGTCTTCTATTTATTGCATGAAAATATCCATTCTTCCAATTTGTAAAATCTGACATACCTCATCATTATTCTTCACTTCATCAACCATCTTGGACTCAATTCTATTTTAGAGACACATTTTAAGACGTATTGATGTGGAGCTTTTCTTTTTGATGCTTCCAAATGAACTATAGGTGCCCTCTAGTGTTTAAATAACACTTCTCATTTTAGAATCCAAATATTCAAGGCATGAGTTATAGGTATTTGGTGATTAAGATGCCTATGGTGGAAATAGAAGCAAAGCAACATGAACTGTTCTATAATATTTATAAATTTTGATGGTAGGGGGGCATCTTGGTACCTTTCTTGAAAAGTTTGGACAAATTGACCTAGATTTGGACCACTGACTAAACTTGAAATGATTATGAACAATGTACTTAAGCTATTGTGAATTTTGTAAGAGGAAGAAAAATGAAAGGTAGGGTAAGAAAAAAATAATGATTGTTGATCTATAATATGAACATATTGACAAAAATTTAATTTTTTTTAGAATTATCTTAACCAAAACATAGTGTAATGAATATTAATCTCACATTTCACCATAAACTAGGCCTAATTCAAAAGGAAGAATGACAATACAATTAAAATTGATTTTTATTTAATGTTTTACACTACACTTAGATAGTTAAAGCACATCTCTATTATAGAGTAAATGAAATGAAGTAAATTAAATTATTTCAACTAACCCAGCATATAAAGTTAGAAACCTTGTAATTAATAATCTTGCTCAGTATTTCTTAATATCATTCATATTCAAAATAGAAAAAAATATGAGAGACTTAACAATGTAAACATGCTAAAACCAAAAACTTCTTGCATAATTCTTTGATCTCTTGTATTAATTACTCAAATTGTATAAATATTTCCAAGTCCCTCCCTTTCAAAATTGGTAATAATTATTCTTTTATAGGAATCTAGGTAGTATACTCATCGATTTTAAAACTATAGGTGTATAAAAAATAGTTGTCTTTGTTACAACTATAATACAAGTATCTTTTACAATCCTAATGTCCTAAAGCTAATCATGCTAACAAACTATCATGTGCCTTTATAAAATAAATGGATTGCCCTATTGGCAAGCCATAATTAAGATGCTAGAGGTGGGTCCTTTCACTGATAAAGGATCCTTATGGCCTTTGTATGTTGTTTATCCACTAGGCCTAAATCCATGGTTGGCCTAGTGATGGACTCCGCTTCTTAGATTCCCAACTAATTGAAATCTTTATCATTCTTAGCCAATGCTTCTTTGATGCTTTTAGCTTCATTAATTCTCTCCCCTACATTGAATATTATGTTCAAAACTCTATTATTATCCCTTCCTAATTATCCTTAACTCTTTACTTTGATTTCCTAAGTCACCAAGGTGGCTCTATGATGTAAGTCTTCATTATTTATAATCCTCAAGGTGTTAGTCGTTGTAGGATCCTCAAGCATGATGCCTGGGAGATTTTGAATTCTTCCAATGAGATATTTTTATTATTATATGATCTCCAAAACTTTGACATGACAATAATTCAAAGCCTAAAATTTATCTCCAATAATCCCTAATATAGCACTTAAATTCCCCATACTAATAGCCTTGAATTTTAGGATTTGCTTCTTAATCTAGATATCAAGAAGTTGAGTAATTTTGTCTTAAAATGCTTTCCATTGAGTATCTAGTTCCATAGCTAAGGTAGCTTTATATTTAAGGGACTTATATCTTGATGTCATGGAATTCAGTGCCCTTAACATGTCACAAAATGACCCATCCAACATATTGAACATGGAGTCTAGGACTGAGAGAATAGCTTAAGTCTAAACAATGTCCTTTTCTTCCTTTAGGTTCCTAATTATTTGTACTAATCCTGGACACTATCTCTAGCCTACTGAGTTTGATCCTCAATTAAACATACCACATACTCCTCATGGATCAGAGATTACCAAGTTGTTATCCTCTAATACGGGTTAACCCTATGAATGGCTCCACCTTTTGAAATGTGAACTCTTCTTGACCCACCATGGATACCCTCAATTTGTTTTTCTCCAAGGCTTCTATGTCTAGGTTAAATTTCACCCTAACCTCTATTTACTTGAATTTTAGAGGCTCAGGCACCTCCACACCTATATTTTCAAAGGCTCCTAAGGTGCAAATTCTCCATTTCTCTTGAATATGTTGAATTTGTATTCTTATCTCTTTTTGTTTTTACTATATCTTTGATCCATGGATTTATGTTTTAATTATTAATAATTCCAATCCATTTCAATTCCCTATAAGGGGAGAGGAATGGGATCTTTTAAAGATTTCCATAAACAAACTAGTTAGGGATGACTAGTCCATGAATTGGATTTTTATTATTGAAAATATTGACTTCACTAGTAGGGTAAGTGAAGGTCAACATAGGTCTTTTAATTGGTGTTATAGGAACCAAGTCCAAATCTACCTTCCCATTATCCCCATCTAGTGGGATCAATTCCTTACCTACTTCACCAGAGGGATCCTCCTCCCTATTAGAACCATATGTAGCCACTATGTCAATAAGGGTACCTTTGAATGTTTCTCCTACTTCAAGGGTAACCATGATAATGAATTCCACTAGAGAATAAGGTTTTTATTGGAGTGTGGAAGGTGTAGGGACTTTTCTAGGTCTATATTGTATCTTTGGTTCTTTATCTATATCTTTGCCATTTCCTTTGATATCCCTAGGCTACTCAACCTAGGCATGTCTTGTTAGTTTCTCTTATTGAGGCTCATATGAATATACTTTAGTAGGTATATTTTTATGATAATTACTAGATGGAATTAGAAATAAGTGATAATATAAAGGGTTTAGTTTCCATTTTTCTCCTAAGGGATTGTTTTCCCTAATAGACCTATACTCCAATTAGATGTTGTGACCTCTAATTCTAGAAATTACTTCAAAATTATTGGCTCTGATGTAGATGTCATAAGATACACCTAGATGATGTAAATATTCAATATTTGGGACCTTCCTATCTTAGATGTGGTTTATTACCTTGTTCTTAAGGTCCCACATTTTCAGGTCATTTAACTAAAAACCAAAGGAATTCCTATGTATCACCATGACCTCCAACTACTTCCAATCTTTGATTATGACTTTGTCAATGTCTAACGGCAATGAATGGACTTGATATTTCATATTTTCCTTACATGTACTATCCAAACATTGAATAATTTTATAGGTAATCTCATGTTTTAGAAGATTGTTGGGGACATGAATTGGCAATCTATAGGGTTGAGCTAGGATCCCCTCTATCCTTATCATGGTACAATCTAGATAGTACCACACATCCCCCATCATTTCCATTTGTTTCTTAATGAGATGATGTAGTCTTAACATAGGTATACCTATGGTTTCCTTATAAATGTTTGGGAAAATACCATCACAAATAAATTGCATGTGGTTTTTATACATGAATATATGCAATTTACAGTAATGGTGGGAGATTGTGGTCCTATCATAAGGGGACTAGTTTCTTATGCCAAGGAACATTAAAAAGGCTAGGAGGGAATACAAGAGATAGGAAATCATATAAAATTTCTTAGAGTTCCTTATTTTGATGGATATGAATTTCTTGGCCAAGAAAATTTTTGTTAGGTCTCCCATAGGAGGGGTTAATTTCTCTCCTAGAAAAAAACGGACATAAGATACCCAAAATTTGTTCACAAAGTAGTGTAAATGGAACCAAGGGATATATTTATAAAGGTCATATATATCCTAATTCCCTCCCTATATTTTAAAATAGGAATTTTTACATCAAGGAACATAAGAACATGGGATCCTTAGATTAAGTACGGTGCGAGGACTAAATAGAGGTCATAGGTGTTAGTCTAATCTCTCATTGATGGGAGCTCAAGATGAGGCAAAGGAAGTTTGTAATAAGTATCAAAAGCCATGGGATAAATACATAGAACCATTTTCGTGCTTCCCTCTCAAATAATCCACTCCCTATGTATTCTATAATCAATGAAAATATGAGCAAGGACATTGATACAATGCATTACCTCTAGTTTTATTGTTGCATGGTGTAGGCCTACTATCCAAATTACAACTATGTTATTGTATCTATGATGTGCAGTGGTGTTTATCTTCTCCTCCTAAGAGATGGGATGATATTCTTCCAAAAGGAAGAATAATTATGACCAATTATTGACTCCATGGACATTTAGGGCCATCAAGTCTAGCTCTATATCCTTGAAAACTCTCCCTTCATTATCAGATGTTGGATAGAGCTCAACCTTCAACTTCAATTTTTTTCTACTTACCACCATTTATTATACCAAAATTTCCTTATAGGATTTCCAAGGGTTTCAATAAGGTACTTTCTCTTAGAGGCATAGTTACACTATCTTGATTAAACTATAACCCATTGAGTCAATTTTGGTCCTCTTTATAGAAGTCTTAGGGTTTTGAGATTTAATGGAATAAATGTCTAGGTATTAATTTCATCTGTGTGTTAGATTTTATGGGACCCTTTTGTTCATTCCATTTTTTTTAAACTTATAAGACATTTAATTTTTACCTTCTATGCTTATGTGGAGTCCATTTGGCCTCATTATGGGCTTTTTGTGGTAACTTTCATAATTACCGTTTGGATACTAGCTATTAGATTTTAAAAGCCTCCTTTATTTTACTCCATTGAATCAAGATATTGAGTTTAGTGTGATCCATTGATCTAAATATGAGTTCCTACATTCCCATTGTTCCATCAATCTTTAGGCTCAAGGTCATAACACTTGGCACCTTTACAAATATTTCCCATGCTACATATCTTTATCAATTGCTATTTGGGTGCTTTAATTCCACTTACTTTTTTCCATAGAGCTCAATAATTATTCATTATCCTTCTTCCTTAAATCATTTATGTTGACCTATTTATATCAAATATCATGGTTTGGCTTAGGGAAGGCTTAGGTATTGCTCAAATACTAGACAGGCATCCATATCCCTGATAGAGATACCTTTGGTTCCACTCATGGCCTTGCTCCACTACCAACCAGGCATCCATAGCCATGATGGAGGTTGCCTGAATCACCTTCTTATGAAAGCTTTAGTTTTGCCTTGTTTTCTTAACATATTGTTTTTTATTTTTATATCTATATGCTTTGAATAAGGTTAGAGACAAAGATAGGTAGGTTTAGGATTTGGTCAAATATTTGATCTTTGAAAGATCACTCAGGGCTACAAGTCTCATCCTATGCAAGGATGTTGGTTGAGTTATAGCTACTGACGTGATTTTGATAGTTTAGGTCCCAAATCCTAAGTACAAATCTTCTTAGAAATAGTGTGGATCTAGGTTCATGACTTAAACATTATGGAATGACTTCCCCTCTATATGTCTATACATATCTCCTCAAAGTTGTATCATAATGTTAATTTCTCATACCAAGGTTACCTTTGTGTGGTGTTCACACCTTTCCTTTAGGATTGGGGCCATTTTTAGAAAATTTCATAATTTCCAAGCTTTAGGGATGACTCAAAAATAATTTAAAATCAATGGAAACCACAATACAAGCAACACATAATATAAATCAAGAGCAATAAAAACAAAAGAACTAAATAAATATGAACAAACTTATGTAAAAACTAGGGACAAGAAAGAAAAGATGCGTAAATCAAACTAATTAGCCTACCTACTATAATCTAATCTCCTTACGCCTTACTCCATAAATACCCCAAAAGGGGTGGTAGAGAAGTAATGTTTGATGCATTTACAACTAGTAGGCAATGTGAACTCTAGCCCTTATAAGTCTCTGAGATTGAAGGTATTGTTACCCAACATTTCACTAATTTGATATGGGCCAATCCATAAGGGTTTGAATTTATCATGCTTTCCTTTGAATGCTCTATATCAAATTAGGACTAAGTCTCCCTACCTGAACACCTTGATCCTAGACATTTTCTCAAACCATCTTTTTATTGTGGCTTTGTGTCTACTAAAATCAACAAAATTAGTTTCCCTATCATCTTCCATCTGGATGAGGTCTAGTGGCCTAAAGGTGGCATGTTATTGACTCTCTTGTATGTATTATTACATGGACCTATATGTAGGTAATCTGAGAGTGATGGGAGGATAGGTTCTAGCTCATACACCAACATGAATGGTGAAGCTTTTAAGGCTTGCTTTATTCTTATATATCATCCTAGAGTGTAAACTTGAGAAACTTGTGCCAAGTTCTAGGATTGTCTTCAACAAACTTCTTGACTGCCTTCATCAGGTTCTTATTTATGGATTATGAAACACCATTTCCTTGATGATAGTGATTGGAAGAAAAATTAAGGGTGATCCCATTATCATAGTCTAATTTAGTCATCTCAATCCAAATAAATTTGAATCAATTATCACATACTAGAGAGATTAGGGTCCTAAATCTAGTACATATACTTTCTTCTAGGAAGCCAATCACATCTTTTATTTTGCATTGCTTGTTAGTTACTACTTTTATCCACTTGGTGTAGTAATATATGGTAGTTAAGATATACTTGTGGCCCTCGAATGAGTTAATATTGATTACTCCAATGAAGTCTAGACCCCACTGTGTGACTAGTTTGTCAATCATGACTAGTTGTAGAGGCATGGCTTATTTTGGCTCTTTGGTCCTAAATTTTTTGAAAGAGTGACATTCTCTTACATTCTTGTAGACATATTTAAAGATAGTGGACCAATAGTAACCAATCCTCAAGATCTTATGGGAAGTATTCTTTCTAGAGGGATGTCCATTGCCCAACTTTTCATATAAGGTGGCCATAATTTGAGTAGCTTCTTATTGTGCGACACACCTTAGGTAGAATCCTTCAAAGTTCCTTCTGAATAGTACCCCATCCTTGATCATTTAGTGAGATACCTTAAGCCTTAAGGTTGTTTTTTGCTGCCTAGATAAGTTTATAGGACAAATTTCATTGATTAGTAGGTGTATGATTGAATCATACCATTCATTGTTCTGAAAACTTTGCTAGCCTAATTTCATGATACGTAGCCCAAGGCTAGTATTGTAAATCATTTAGATCAATCCCTGGCATCTTACCAACTTTTATACCTTCATTTCCAAGTCAAAATCTTATAAAATTGACATCCACTTACATCTACATTCTCCCAACTCATTTTGACTCAACATAAGTTTGGTAGTAGGGTTAGGTATGATGGAGTACACCTTATTTCTAAGGATGTAGTGTTTAAAATTATTTACTACCTTTACTGGAACATATACCTTCTTCTCAATCATAGAATAGTTTAACTCAACATTGTTGAAATTGGTACTCATGAAAGCTATTGGGTGATCACACTCATCAACTTTCTGAGTCAATATAGCAACCATAGTATGATCAAATGCAAAAGATTAAAGATATAAATCCTCTAAGAAACCAATAAGTATAATCACTTGGGCTTGTCCAATGTATTAATTGATGTCATTAAATGACTTATTATATTCTTCATTCCAAATCACCTTGTCATCTTTCTTGAGCATGTCATTTAGTAGATTGATAATTTTTGCAAAACTACAAATAATTTTTTTTACAAAATTTATTTTCCAAAAGAATGATTTTAGTTCCTTCCTACTATTTTGGAGCTCAATTCTAGATATGGCCTTCACTCTTTCAAGTTATATGGAGATGTCATCTTAGGTTATAAATTTTCCTAATAGTTTTTGTTCAGTTACGCAAAATATGTTTTTCTTAGGGTTCAGGGAAATGTTATACCTTCTACATCTTTTGAAAACTATTATAGGTGCATGAAGTGATCTTCCCTATTTTTAGAAAAAACTATTAGATCATCCATGTAAATAATGATGCACTTACCAATCAAGCCTTAGAATTCATGATCCATATCTCTTTATAAGTTGGATCCTACATTGATTAGTCCAAAAGGCCTCCCTTTTTAATTAAAGGTCCCCCACTTTATTTTGAATGTTGTCTTCATCCTGTCTTCTTTGTCAACTAGTACTTCGTTATAACCTAAAAATACATCAAGGAAGGACATCATAACTAAACACAAAAGAGTTTGAATTAGTTGATCAAGGGAAGGGAGAGGATAATTATCTTTCTTTGATGCTTTATGAAGTCAATACATAGCCTAATCTCACCATTCTTCTTCATGATTGGCACTAGATTGGCCACCCAAATTGAATGTCTAATGGGCAAAACAATCTTTGTATCTAGTAACCTTTTCACTTCTTTGAATATCATAGGTTTTATCATGGGGTTTACTGGTATTTATTTCTATTTTAAAGGTTTACAACTCTTTTTAAGGTGTATGGTATGGGTAATGACCCATGGATCAAATATCTTTAGGTAATCATAGGACCATGCTATAACATCTTCATAGTTGGTAAGGAGTTCTTTGGATTTCTTATTTTTAGAAGTTTTACAAGCCTTTCCAGCATTCACTAATTGGGGTTGCCCCTATAGATCAAGATCCATAGTACTTCAATCCTTTCCATTTACCTTGGGAACTTTGGAAACCTCAACTAGTTTATCTTGATAAAATAGTCTTTCTAGAGAAATCATTCCTTTAGGGATTTTATTATCATTTAGTTGAGTGACTTTGCTATTAAGCTTGTTCCCTCTAGCTACATTTTCATCAACTTAATCTATGTTATGGGCTTCAAATGCGTTACAATTGGTCAAGAAATCTAATATCTACTGGTCATCATAAAAGACATAGAAATGGTTAACATTATGACGTACTGATGGACATGGGACCAATTCATTACTAAAATCAATGGAATCTAGATTAGGCATGAGATTCATTATAAATGAGACCAGTTCATATTTAGCTTAATTTTATTCTTGAGGAATGGAGGTGATGTTGAAAGTGTCAAAAGACTCAATCAGGTCCCATAATCTAAACTTATACCTCTTAAGGTATGAGATTTTACATTGATACCTAATCTTGACCTAGTTGACTACTAGTTATGAATCTCCAAAAACTAGTAGTTTTTTAGCTTAATTCTTGATATTAAATTCCAAACTAATGATGAGAGCTTCATACTCAACAAGGTTATTAATATAGGGGAATTAGAGTGTGTAAGAGACATGGTACCTTTTATTAGCTGGAATAGTTAAGAAAATGCCATCACCTAATCCAACCTTTCACTATGAACCATCAAAGTACAATTTTTATAGCCCAGGAGGAGTCTCCATGTCCTTAGGATCATCTAATTTATTAACTTTGAGGATGAAAAATCCTAATTCTGAGTCAAGTATGTTGACTCTATCATTAATATGATTGAACTCCGTTACCATATGTTTCATCCTTGGTTCCCTCTCAACTCTTATTTGATTTGCGACTCCTTTCCAAGGCATCTGCAAGAGCGGACAATCAATAGAGATATACCCATTTAAGGCTTTAGTCTATTTTATGATCAATAGGATCCCATAGGCATCTGACATGTCTACTACCTGAATGTCAATGAGTTATTATACATGGAGCTCAGAGGCTATCTACATGTGGATGTTCAAAATTTATCCAACTAATTTAACCCTTGATTTGTTTAATTGGGTGATGATCCTATCAAACTTGATGTGGGTTAAGATAATTTGTCTGCATATGCTAGCAAGCATGATATTTGTGGAAGCACTTGAGTCTAATAAGTAATTGTGCAAGTTTTTTCTAAATATTATAACTATGATCAAGAAAAGGGGAAATTCAAATTTGTCCTTATGTACTATTAGATTAGCATGATCCATCTTGGTAGGTTTGCTAAACTTTAAGGACTCTAGTAAGAAATCCATTTATTCTATGATCTATGTTAACTCATGTAAGGTGATATTAGCCTTATCTTCTTTATGTCCTCAACTATGGTGTAACTAGTTTTAGGAGGACTATGGACTTTAGGGTTATGCTTGGGAATGCTCCCTCGATAGGGCTCAAGGTTATTACTTGAAGAAGAATTTTGAAGAGTTCTAAAGTTATTTAGCGGGGTTGAGGTAGTCAAGGGCTACCTTTATCCTCTATTCCTTAATGGGTAAGTCTTTTTTAAGAAATATTGAAATGCATGGATTTATTCAAGGATCTCATCAAGTTCATTTCTTTTTGAAAGGGGAAATCAAAGGTTTCTATTATGAAATCCTAGTTAGAGGGCTTTGGGATAGATGTATGTGCACTATTATTCTTATTGGGAACTACCTCAAGCATGTCTAACTCCTCTTGCAATGCTTCAAATTCCTTGAATAATTGGATGCAATCAATCTCCCTATGCTTAGGTATGGAATGCACCCTACAATAGCTAGGTAATGTAATGTCTATGAGGTTTATATCCTTGGTTTTATTATCTTAGGTGGGGTCATGGTTTATATTATTGTGGAAACTATCATTCTAGAACTTATTTCTTGGCCTGCTATAATCTTTGAAATGAGAAATTTATTCCTAAACTTTCAGTAGTATTCCCCACTTGTTTTTGTAATTGGAGGAAATCAGTACTTAACTTCTAGACCATTTTTAGGATAGATTCATTTTCACTTTTTGGGGTCTCAAAGTTGTGTACTTGATTATTGCTAACATTATTAGTTAGTAATAACACCATCTAATCTCTTATTATAAAGCCATTATTGCTGGGTTGGATTATGAATCCTATGTTTTGATTAGGGGCAATATGATTCGAGGGCAATTGAGTGAGGTTTGGAAGTTGGATCATAGTAGGCATGTTTTGATTATTGTTAGGAAATAAGTTCATCACTAGCATGTGGGGGTTAACATTTGGCATTGAATAAGCCATTTGTCCGTGGGGTTGGATTTGATCATTAATAATTACTACTTCTGAATAGTCCCTTTCTATTGAGGTTATGGCTGGTATAGATCTCTTTAATAACACTGAGGTCATAGGATCCATTACATCCTTATAGATATCTAAAGATAGAATCTCATTTGTCTTTTATAGATCTATGGTTCTACTAAACATCTTCTAAAACCTAGCATTAAAGGACCTAATAGGTTCATTGACATCTCTTCTAATAGTTGTAAATTAATGAAAAATGATGATTTTTCCAAACTAATCTATGAACACATTATTAAAATCTTCTCAACTAGTAATGTAGTTATTAGGCAAGTTCAAAACCATTAATAGGAAACATCCTTCAAAGTGAAAGGGAACAACCTACATGTTACATCTTCATGAACAACATTGATTAATCTTAATGTGGCCTTAGAAGACTTTATATGCTCTTCAATAGTTATTATGCCCATGAGACTAAATGTAAGCAAATATTCCTCTAGATTATGTGGGATATCATGGACCACCCAAGAACATTAATTAAAGAATCACCTAACCAAGCCATTATCATATAAGAATTAAAAGAAAGTGTACCTTAAATAGGTGATGTGGGGAGGGATTTGGATTTATTATGTTTACCTTTTCCTGCTTAGCTTTCCTCTATTCTTGAACCGTACGCAAAGGCTCTCAATTTTCTAAGTGTGATCTTGTCCTAATCCTAGGCAACTCTAGTGTGAGATTTTAAGATCCTATTTAAGATACAACATACCACATTAAATTTCTATGAGAAAGGGATTTAAGCTTGGGTATGGGATAATTTTTGTAAAGAACACAAATATTTGGTTAGATCCTGCAAAATATGCTCTTAATTTCATGAATATCTCCTATATTAATTCATCCCTAATTAAAGAACATCAATTCTTGGCTTATAGTAGCCTCAAATGTTTTGCAAAAGGCCAAGACACATGACCTTTGTAATTTTGTGTCAAATTTACCACATATCAAGATTATAGAATAGGCCCTACCTCTAGTACCAATGGATTTTTTTGTTGTTGATGATTTTCAATCAACCACAGGTGCCCTCTAGTTCTGAAAGAACACTTCTTAATTTAGAATACAAATATTCAAGGCATGAGTTGTAGGTATTTGGTAGTTAAGATGCCTATGGTGGAAATAGAAGTAGAACAACATGAATTGTTACACAATATTTATAAATTTTGATGGTAGGGGGCCATCTTGGTACCTTTCTTGAAAAGTTTGGACAAATTGACCTAGATCTTGACCACTAACTAGACTTGAAATGATTATGAAAAATGCACTTAAGCTAATGTGTTTTTTGTAAAAAGAAGAAAAAGGAAAGGTAGGGTAAGAAAGAAATAGTGATTGTTGATCTATATTATCAACATATCGACAATACTTCAATCTTTTTTGAGCATGATCTTAACCAAAACATAGTTTAATGAATCCTAAGCTCATGTTTCACCACAAACTAGGCCTAATTCAAAAGGAAGAATGACAACACAAGTAAATTTGATTTTTTTAAATGTTTTACACTTCACTTAGATAGCTAAACCACATCTCTATTGTAGATTAAATGAAATGAAGTAAGTTCAATTATTTTAACTAGCCTAGCATAAATAAGTTACCAACCTTGTAATTAATAATCTTGATCAGTATTTCTTGATATCATTAATACTCAAAACCAAAAACAAAATTGAGACTTAGCAATTCAAACATGCTAAAACTAAATAATTCTTGTATAATTCTTTGATCTCTTATATTAGTTACTCAAATTGTACAAATATCTCAAAGTCTCTACCTTTTACAACTAGTAATACTTTCTATTTTATAGGAAACTAGGTACTATACCAGTCATTTTTACAACTATAGGTTTACAAAAAATAGTTGTATTTATTACAACTATAATACAAGTATCTTTTATAATGCTATTAACCTAGAGGTAATTATGCTAACAAACTAGTGTGTGCCTTTAAAAAATGAGTGGGTTGCCCTACTAGTAAGCCATAATTAAGATGTTGGAGGTGGGTCCCTTTGTTGATGCAGAATGCTTATGGCCTTTATAATTTATTCATCCACTAGGCCTAAATCCATATTTGGCCTAGTGATGCACCCATCTTCTTGGTTTGCCAACTCATCAATATCTTTATCATTCCTTACCAAGGCTTCTTTGATGTTCCTAGCTTCATTGATTCTCTCCCTTACATTGAATACCATGTTTAAAAATCTAGTATTATCCCATACTAATTGTCATTGACTCTTGTTTTTGATTTATTAAGTCATGAAGGTGGATCTGTGATGGAATTCTTCATCAGTTATAATCCCTAAGGTGGTAGTCTATGTAGGATCCTTGAGCATTGGGCATAAGATCTTATCAATTTTTATAATAAGTTCATTTTGTTGTTATATGAACTCCTCAACTTTGACATGCCAAAAACTCAAAGCCTAATTTTTGTCTCCAATAATCCCCAATATGGAATTTAAATTCCCCATACTGATATCCTTGAAGTTTGGGATTTGCTTCTTAATCTAGATATCAAAAATCTGAGTAATTTTATCTTCAGGGGCTTGCCATTGAGTAGCTAGTTCCCTAAATAAGGCATCTTTATCTTGAAGGGCCTTTTGCCTTGAATCAGGGACTTAAATTCCTTGACCATATCATGAAATGACCCATAAAACATATTGATCATGGAGTCTAAGATTGAGAAAATAACTTGAGTCTTCAAATTATCCTTTTCTTCCTTTAGGTTATTAATTATTTGTACTAATCCTTGGACACTAGTTCTAGCCTATTGAGATTGAGCCTAAATTAATATTAGCACATCCTCCTCATGGATGGGAGATTCACCAAGTTGTTTTCCTCTAATAGGGTTTAACCCTCTGAATGGTTCCACCTTCTAAAATGTGAACTCTTTCTAGTCCACCATGGCTACCCTCATTGTGGTCATCTCCAGGGCTGTTATGTCTGGGTTAAATTTCACGTCAACATCTAGTTATTTGAATTTTTGAGGCTCATGCACCTCCACACCTATAATTTTAGATGCTCTTAAGGTGAGAATTCTCTGTTTCTCTTGAATATGTTGAATTTGTATTCTTCTCTCTACTTGTTTTTAACTATATCTTTTATCCATGTCTTGATGTTGTCATCCTTTGTCAAGCCAATCCATGTCAAGGCCCAATAAGGGGAGAGGGATGGGATTTTTTTAGCTTTCCATAAATAAACCATTTAAGGATTACTAGTCCATTAATTATATTATCATCACTAAAAAGGTTAACTTCACTAGTAGGGTAAGTGAAGGTCAACCTAGGCCTTTTATTTGGTGTTATAGGTACCAAGGCCAAATATACCTTCCAATTTTCCCCATCTAGTGGCATCAAATCCTTACCTAATTAAACAAAGGGATCCTCATCCCTATCAAAATTATATGTAGTTACTATGTCATAAAGGGTAGCTTCTAATGTTTCTCCTTCTTCAAGGGCAACCATGCCAATGAAATCCATTGGAAAATAAGGTCTTTGTGGGAGTGCTAAGGGTTTAGGGCCTTCTATAGGTATATATTCTATCTTTAGTTCTACAACCATATATTTTCCTTCTCCTTTTATATCATTGAGCTTCTTAATGTGGGCTTATCTTATCGGTTCTACTTGTTGAGGCTTAGATGACTATCCTTCAATAGGTGGCTTTTGATGAGCAATCTCAGATGGACCTAGAAAAATGTGATAATGTAAAAGGTGAGTTTTCCATGTTTATACTAATGGCTTGTTGTCCCTAACCAACCTATGCTCTAATTGGATGTTGTGACCTCTGATTTTAAAAATTACTTCTTCAAAATTATTTGTTCTAATGTAGATGTCATCACCTAAACCTAGTTAATGTCCATATTCAATCTTTGGGACCTTATTTTCCTAGATGTGGTTGATTAACTTGTTCTTATGGTCCCATATTTTGAGTTAATCTAACTAAAAATCAAAGGAATTAATATGTACTACCATGACCTCTAGCTACTTCCAATATCTGATTATGACATTTCCAATGTCTAATGGGAAGGGATGGACTTGGGATTTATTATTTTCCTTACATGTCTTATCAAAACCTTGAATAATCTTAGAGTTAATATCTTATTGTTCAACCTTGTTGGGGACATGAATTGGTAATCTATAAGGCTAAGTCAGGATCACCTCTATCCTTATCATGGTGCAATCTAGATTATACCATACATCCCCCATGGTTTCCATTTGTTTCTTGATGAGATGTAGTATTGGCATATGTATGCCTATGATTAACTCATAAATAGCTAGGAAAACACCATTAAAATTAAATTGCATGTGGTTCATATACTTAAATATATGTAATTTAGAGTAATTGTGGGAGATTGTGGTCCTACCATCAGGGGACTAGTTTCTTATGCTAGGGAAGGTTACAGAGACAAGGATGGAATCCAAGAGATATGAAATCATATTAAATTTCTTGGAGGTCCTTCTTTAAATGGATATGAATTAGCTAGCCTAGAAAAAGGTTATCAGGTCTCCCATAAGAGGTGTCAATTTCTCTACTAGAATAAAGTGGGCATAAGACACCTAGACTTTGTTCCCATTAGTAGTAGAAGAGGCATGAAGGGATCTATTTAGTAAGTTAATTAATATCCAAATTCCCTACCTAAATTAAAAAATAGGAATTTCTCCATCAAGGGATAAAAAAACATGGGATCTTTCGATTAACCAGGGTGTGAGGACTGAATTGAGGAACTAGGTTTTAGTCTAATATCTTATGGATGGGAGCTCAAGATGAGGCAAGGGAAGGTTATAATAGGTATCAAAGGTCATGGGGGTGATAGGTGTAACCTTTTTGTCTCTTCCCTCTTGAATGGTCCACTCACCATCAATTCTACAATCCACAAAAATAAGAGCAAGGACATCGATGCAATACATTACCTCTAGTTTTACTATTGCATGGTGTAAGCCTACCATCTAAATTACAACTATGTCATTATGTCTCTAATGTGCAGTGGAATTTACCTTCTCCTCCTAAGAGATTGGATGTGATTCTTCCACAAGGAAGAATAATTTTGACTAGTTCTTGACTCCATGGACATTTAGGGCCATAAAGTCTAGCTCTATATCCTTGAAAACTCTCCCTTCATTATTAAAGGTTAGATAGAGCTCAGACTCCATCTTTAATTTTTGTATTCTTAACTCCAATAGAGATACTAAATTATCCCCTCAGGATTACCAAGGACTTCACTAGGGTACTTACTCTGAGAGGCATAGTTATGTTATCTTGATTGAATTATAACTAGTTGAGTCAATTTGATGGGACCCTTTTTTTCATGCCTGTTATGTTTTCAAACTTAGAATATCTTTGATTTTTACCTTGTATACTGATGTGGAGTCCATGTGGCATCATTCTTGGCTTTTTATGATAATTTTCATTATTGCCATTCAGATACTAGCTATTGGCTTTTAAAAACCTCCTTTATTTCACTTTATCAAGTCAATATCTTGGGTTTAATGTGATCTATTGATCTAAATCTAAGTTCATGAATTCCCATTGGTCCATTGATCTTTAGGGTCATGGTCATAACACTTGGCGCCTTCAAATATCTTTCCCATGTTATATATCTTTATAAATTTCCATCTTGGTCATGCACTAGCCAGATGTCAAGATTGTGGAACCTTGAAAAGCCATCAAGCTATTCATGGCATTGGATCACATCCAGTGAGCGAGCAATTTCCATTTATGTTTATAGGGCCATTTTTTTGAGTAGAGGCCCTCTCACACCATTAGATAAAATCCAACGAGTGAGTGATCACCATTTATCTTCATCATGAACCTGGTCACTAATTGAACACTTTATTAAATGGGTCCCTTTAATTTTCTTATTTTGATTAGTAAGTCACAATGCATCCACCTCTTAGGGATTTATGTACCTTTCGAATTTTCTTCATACGCTTCATGCGATTAGATTAAATCTAGTGAGTGAGAAATTGTCATTTGATATTTTATGATGCATGTTACTTAAGCAAGTGTTTTTTAGCTAATACGCTCCATTGAATCAAGATCTAGTGAGTGAGTGATCATCATTGGATCATATAAAGGGAAAAAAGAATAACTATTAGGCATAAGGACACAAATACTCAGGATAGATTTTTAAAACTAAGGTCAAGATTAAATATCAAGGCCTTAGTATTAACAACTTAGTCTAATTAGGTAACTTAAAAAGGAACTTATAAAGCATGCTAATCTAGACCCAAATTAAAATAAAAGGGAAATTAATGAACAAAGGATTAGGTTGTGTTTAAAATATGATGTAAAATCTTTTTTTAACCAATGTATTCAATCATCCCTACCAACTTAGCTCCTACCAATATTTGAAGTATTAATAACTTAGTCTAATTAGGTAACTTAAAAAGGAACTTATAAAGCATGCTAATCTAGACCCAAATTAAAATAAAAGGGAAATTAATGGACAAAGGATTAGGTTGTGTTTAAAATATGATGTAAAACCTTCTTTTAACCAATGTATTCAATCATCCCTACCAACTTAGCTCTTACCAATATTTGAATTTAAACTTGAGGACTACCTAGGGTTTGTGAACACCAAACCCTAGACCTTCCAAGGAACCTAAAAAGAAAGACTTAAGCAATTTCACTAGCAAGGTTAGTTTAGAATAAGAGGTTATATAATTCACAAATGTGTTCCATTCATAAGTGGATTATATTAAAATTTTTGAATAGGGACCTCAACATTTAGATATTTCAAACTTGGATACATAGGTCTCTCAAGGGTCCCCAATTTTAAAATAAGTGGGGTATGTTGGTCCCAACATGAGGTAAAAAAATATTTTAGTGTTTTGGTGTGAAATAGGGGTTTTTGTAAATTTTAAAATGGGAAATTATTTTCATACTTAATTACCTCATCCATTTCACTCAAATCCCTTATTATCATTTTTTAAATCTCGAAAAGACTTTACACTCTGATGTCTCCTCCCTAGATAATTTATAAGCTTTTCACTAGGCCCATTCCAAATGTGTTGAGACTTGAATCGATAATGATTCAAAAGGTATATAAAAATTAAAATATTAAAAATAATGTTATAAAAAACATTATTACTACTTATGTAGAAGACCGCAACTCTTAAATAAAATAAAATAAAATCATCACTTATAAGCGAAGATTGTGAGATTCGTCATCTATCTTTTGATAGATATCATTAATCAATTCCTCTCTCATAGTCTAATAATTAAAAACTATATAAATAAATCCCTTTTTGGAAAACCAATAAATAACATTATTATTTTCTTAGTAAACATGTTGAATGAACACCTCCTAACAAGAATTTATAATAGATATAGATTCATCCATAAATTGTTTAATGATCTCTCTCATTATGTTTTTCTTGTTCATGGAATTTAATATATTAAGGGAATCTCAATTAATGATAATATGTTGAAAACCCAATTATTTTTCCAATTTTAACCCCCATAGGGCATAAATATATTCTTACCCTTATATCTCTATGAAATGTAGAAAAAAAATATCCTTTGTGATCTCTTGTAATCCCTCCTCTTGAGGGCCATGGGTTACCCTTGGAGGCCCCATCAAAATTCAATTTTAGCCACCCTACATAAGAAGATTTCCATTTTGTCCTCTTTATGATTCCATATTGAAGATCAATAGTCCCAACACATGGGGAATCTATTTTCCAATTCAAATCAACTTCATTTTCATTTAAATGCATATTTTTTCCTTTTCCTAAAACTATCACTTTAAAATTTTCTAGAATGGAAAGGAGAATCCTATTATCTAGGACCACACTTGAATCCTTATTATTCCTAAAAATTATAGAATTTATTTCACCCGTAATTCCTAAAATCACATGAGGATGAGTGAGATTATAGATTTCTTCAAGAGCTCATTATGAAAATGACAATCTTAGGGTTGTCGTACCTCTAAAAGACAACTAGAGAAAATACAAATAAATTAAATTTTCTCCAAGATGAAGATCTGAAACTCAAAAGATAAAGGACAATAAATCAGAATATGGGAAATTGATTCATTATAATTTCATAAAAATGACACCTATTTATCAATGTGTAACCTCTTCTCCTCAAATTTTCCATAAACAACACTTTATTTTGTACTACAAAGCAAAGAAAAAAATCAATATGGGTAAGAGGAACTTATCTCATAGTATATCTCAATTTATTTCACTTCAAAAGATATAACACCAAATTATAACCATATTTCACTTGGTAATGTCCATAAATAGACTCTTTCATATCAATTGATCTTCTTTAATAGTTATTTGTAAATGATACATTCCTTACAACTTATTTAGATTATCAATTATAACAGTTTCATCCTAATCTAAATTGTCAATGCTCTTATTTTTAAAACTTCTTATTCCTTCAATATTATGCCAATGATGATTAACATCAATTGAATATTTTCTTTGGATGAGATCACTAATGCACTGCCATGGTTTTAATCTATTCAGAGGCTAATCTAGGATCCATGAATCCTCCTATAATTTGACATGAATCAAGTTTCCCAGTTTCTATTTAGATCAAATAAATATTACATATTTTTTAGTCATTAGGAAATTTAAAAAATGAGAGCCATGAATAAAATGTTTATCTTCCATTAGACAAATGGGATCTCTACCCTCTAAATTTTTTAGGCTTAAAATGTTGGCCCAAGTATTATTATTATTGAAAAACATCCAAAAAAAATTAGATAGATGAGCTTTATTCATCCAATTTATTCTTCTCTTTCCAAAACTCTTTTTTTATTAATCATGCAATCCTTTTCCCATGCCACCAAATGTATTATAATTTTATCTTTGGCCCCTACCTGTAAGAAATTTCTTTGAATTTTTCCAAGTTCCAGTTCAATACTTTTAGTTAATTTTAAAAGTAAAAAAATATAAATTGGAAGGATTTGAAAAACACTTTTAGTAAATAATAGTTTTCCCACATGAGATAATTTTCCCTTTATAACCAACCAGCTTCCTTTGAAATATTTGCATAAGTAGATTCTAAGTTGTATGAGGAATATTGTTGATAAAAATAGGCATGCCCAAATAAGAAGAATGTGTCTAAATAATTTGGATTTATAAAATATATATTATTCTAGTTTTCCTTCCCAATGATGTTTTGAAAAAGAAAACAAAACTCTTTTTGATTGGAAGTTATTCATACATGACCAAAGTTTGTTTTAAATTTTTAGCTTCCCTAATGTAAGCCTCTATCAAGAGAATGGTATCATATATAAATTGTTGATGAGACATCGGATCGACATTTTTAATAGGCTTAAAACCTTATAACTCCCCAATCCTCACCACATTTAAAATAAATTTTCTCAATAATTTATCCATAATGATGAAAAGGAAGGGTGAGAATGGATCCCTTTATCACACTTATTTTCTACTTTGGAAGAAGCATTGAGCCACCCAATTCACTAAGACATAAAATAAGTAAGTATATATGTAATATATTATGATTTTTATGGACTTATGTCGGAAACCAAATTGCCTCATGATTTTGTCTAAGAAATTCCAGTCTAATGTATCATAAGCTTTAGCCATGTCAAGTTTTACCACCATTTTAGCTCTTTCATTTTAATCCATAAAATGAATGTATTCATGAATAAAAATAATCCCATATTGAATTTGTAATCCACGAACAAAACCCCTTGCTAATAATCAATAATAAATCCCATAATAGGGTCTAGTCTTAAAGTGAAAAGCTTACTGATGATCTTGTAGATGGAGATTTAAAGACTAATAGGGCAAAAATCATAAAATTTGACTTCACCTTCCTTCTTACGAATTAGTACTATAAAAGTGTGGTTTAATTATTTTCAAATATTCTATAAATTCATTAAATTCACACCACATCATATCCAAATATAACCAAATTTTTTTGATAAAAGGATATCAAATATATATCAAGACCTATATCTTTATCTGGATTAATTTCAGAAATTACAATTTTAGGATACTCATTAGAAGTAGTAGAAAAAAGAGAGATATTATCTTATTAACACACCAATTATAGAATGACATGAAAAAATTCTTGCTCATACTAGATATTCCTTTTGAAATTATCCTTTTTGACATTTTTGAAAAACATCACCCTTTTCTAAATGCTGAAGTCCTTGTAGAAAATGATTCGACCTTCCCTATCCTTAATTTCCTTGATTTAATTGTGAGCTCTATGCTTCAAGGTATACATATGAAAAAATGAGTATTTATGTCTCCCTCATTTAGCCAAATATTTCTATATTTTTTGTCTGTATACACTATCTTCTCTATTATCCATTATATGATAATAAAAAATGAGCTATTTTTATTTTTTTTGGAAGGCTACATTATACAGATTAGTTTTTATTTCAAATTCAAGTGATAAATTTTCATTTTTAAAGCTTTTTCCTAAATGAGTATATTTCCAACAACTTATTTATTCCATTTTTTTATATTAACATTAACATTTGTAATATTTGCATCCAAACATAACATGGCTAATCCATTCACAACTAGGAACCACCATTATATTATTATATCATGGATATCATGATGGTTGAACCACATATGGTTCATTCTAAAAGGATATTTGTCCTCTTTAGCTATTTTTTCTACTATTTTCAGCTCTATGGGGTTATGATCATACCATATTTGAGGTAAATAAGTTAAAATAAAGTCCTTATAATCCAACCAATCCATAGATATGAAAATTCTATCAATCCTTAATTGGATTAATTTTTATCCCTATCTCCTATTACTCCATGTAAACTTAGAGCATTTTAATTCGACATCTAGAAGACCAATATCAACAACGAGAGTAGATAAGTCTTCCATACTATCTGAGAAAACTTGATTGCCTCCTTTTTATCACTTATATAAAGGGGATAATTAAAATATCCATACATGATGCAAGGAAAGTCCTTATAGGTATTCCTAATAATTCTTAATTAATCCCAAACATTTTTGTGAACAACTATAGAGTTATGAGCATAAATATTTGACAAAATCCATTGATTACAATGACAATTTTTTTCCTTTCATAAAAGTTGTGCCTAAAAGAATAATTTTTTATTCATGTACATTTAAAATGTTATAATGTACACGTAATATCCATTTTATTATAACCCCAATGGATTAACCAATAGTTACACTATTATTTTAGTTGCATAGTTTACCCATGATGTCATCTATAATTATCACTATATCCACTATTTGACAAATAAATGCACCCAAATTAGTAATAGCATAAATAAATCAATCCACTAGTTAAAAGAAAGATCCATCTAATTTTCAAATGAATAAAAAAGATTTACAAGATGAATATATCTCACAAATGAATAGTGTCAAGAATCATAAACATCAAAACACTAATATAATCCACATTTTAGTCATAAATAAGCTTACAACCATTATTGTCATAACATTTAGAATTAATTACAAATCTCACATCCACTATTGTGTTAAATATTCAATAAATAATAATGTACTACATGTTACATTCTAGTATAATGTCAAATATATAATAAAATATATACAATAGTAAAAAAGAGCTTCACAAGTAGCTCAATGATCCATGAATATAGATTGTTTATGATTCAAAATGGTTGAAAAAATTGAACATAGAAAGAGCATTATATGAGTTGTCTACCTCCAAACAAAGACAAAAAATCTCTTGCACACCTCACCACTGGGATTTATTCTACCCTTCATGGAGGGGAATATAAGAATAGGGTGGATATCTAGAAATCTATTGGAACCAATGTGTGTAAAATCACTAATACATAGTCACATAGACCATGGAATCCAAACCTCTATTCTAAATGATGTCATCATACACATGTAAAATAGAATGTATAGTGGAATGACAATGTCTAAGTTATAACATTACATTGACCAAAGTTCTCATTATATAAATTAGATCTAATGATCCAATTCAATTCCACTAATACAAAAATATCTACTACTGAATCATGACTATCAAATTAAATTAGGGATATGTATATGATTTTCCTACTAGTACCCACCTGTTATTAAGGAAATAAGTCTAGTTATTTTCACATATAGATTTAAGTACAACAATATAGATTACAAAATACACTTAGTCTAATAGTAATATAAGGTACAAGCCATCATAGACATAGAATCTCATTCTTTCCATTCACTTAATTGAAAAATTGTTATACATAGGTTTATAAAATTAAATGTATTCAAAAACCAGATATATATATGAGACTATAACAAGAATAAAATCATTCTAAGTCCATTCTCAAACATCATTCAAACATAATTCACCTATATATATATATAGACACACACACACATGCATACATACATACATAACTGAGTTAAAAATATGATCTATAACATTTCAAAATATATTTGATATGTAATATGTTCTTAATTTACTTGACACATATGTATTTACATCTTGTTACCCCATACCTCAATAAAATAAAAATCATATTTTTAATTTTACATATGTATAGCCTATAAATATTCCATTTGCCAGTACCACCATATTATTCATATTACACCAAAAGAACATTCCAAATAACTCAAATAACTTTAGAATAACCATTGAACATTATTTATCTCCTTATTCTCTTTTATAATCCTTACATAATTTTATATTAATTTATTTTAGGAGGAATTCTCATAATTTTTTCTATTATAAAAGAGTAGATACTTGAAATCATATTAAGTACTTGTTCAATCCAAAATTTTTATAATTTCAAAATAGCATTACTAATTACTTAAAACCTCCAAAGTGTGTGTGTGTGTGTGTGTGTGTGTGTGTGTGTGTGTGTGTGTGTGTGTGTGTGTGTGTGTGTGTGTGTGTGTGTGTGTGTGTGTGTGTGTGTGTGTGTGTGTGTCTGTGTGTGTGTGTGTGTGTGTGTGTATTTCTATGTATGTATGTACATAGGCAAGTAGGACGTATGTAAGCACAACATACATACATACATACATACATATATGTATGTGTGTGTTTAATAACCTACTACTTGATTTCTGGATAACTAATGGAAATAAACTAAATTATATCACAATAATTCAATAACTTGGTCAAGTATATTTAAATATTATATACTTTGTACAAAACTCACAATGTAACCTACATCCATAAAAAAACCATCTCAAAGGAAATAATTAAATTCTTAAATTTAATATCTCAATTTTGTATGACTAAAAATTTGCATACATGGTTGGGTAGAACAGACAACACAAATATTTATAAATAATTATACATTTGTTTACATGCATCAATAGGTGATTTTTAATATATGTAGATATAATCTTAGAAATATTCATTATTTAAGATTAAGTGTAATTCACACACACACACACACACACACACACACACACACACACACACACACACACACACACACACACACACACACACACACACACACACACACACACACACACACACACACACACACACACACACACACACACACACACACACACACACACACACACACACACACACACACACACACACACTCACACACACACTCACACACACACACACACACACACACACACACACACACACACACACACACACACACACACACACACACACACACACACACACACACACACACACACACACACACACACACACACACACACACACACACACACACACACACACACACACATGTTCATAGTTAACCAGTCACATACACACACACACAAAAAAAAAAAAAAAGGTGTGTGTCATAGTTAACCATTCACACACACACACACACAAAAAAAAAAAGGTGTGTGTGTGTGTGTGTGTGTGTGTGTGTGTGTGTGTGTGTGTGTGTGTGTGTGTGTGTGTGTGTGTGTGTGTGTGTGTGTGTGTGTGTGTGTGTGTGTGTGTGTGTGTGTGTGTGTGTGTGTGTGTGTGTGTGTGTGTGTGTGTGTGTGTGCGTGCGTGCGTGTGTGGGTGTGTGTGTGCGCGTGCGTGTGTGTGCATGCGTGTGTGTGCATGTGTGCCTACGTGTGTGTGTGTGTGTGCCTACGTGTGTGTGTGTGTGTGTGTGTGTGTGTGTGTGTGTGTGTGTGTGTGTGTGTGTGTGTGTGTGTGTGTGTGTGTGTGTGTGTGTGTGTGTGTGTGTGTGTGTGTGTGTGTGTGTGTGTGTGTGTTTCATGTATGTATGTATAATTTATTTCAAATTGATATCCCAATATAGCCTACAACTATGTTCACAAACATATACATTTAGTGTTACTATCTCATAATATATTTTAGCTAAGTAATTATAAACCTGGTTATATATATATATATATATATATATATATATACATATACATATACATATATATATATATATACAGATATATGTATATACACACACACACACATATATATATATATACATATATATATATATACATATATATATATACATATATTTATATATATGTATATAGATATGTGTGTGTGTGTGTGTGTATGTTTGTATATTTCATCATCTATTCCTTTCATATCTAGGTTTGATATATTCTTATACAAAAATATATACATTGGTATATATCTAAATATGATATTATTTTTTCATACACACACACAGATCTAGTTTCATATACTTCAACTATTGTATTCAATTGACCCCAAAACCCCAGTCATCAATGGAAACAAACAATAATTAGAAGATGTTTATAAAATACTAGGTTTATAAACGATTTCACAAAGGTAGGAAAAATGGTTATGATAAGGATGTATATAAATACATTTTTAACAATGCAAGTGAATTCCTAAATCTATAGTAGTTCAAAATAATTATTTAAATAACTTTGACTCAACTATATTATGATAATAGATATCCTTCCAAGAAATGCATAAATAAAATTGAACTATAGAAAAATATCCTTGAATGGATTTTAAAAAATAATAGATTTATAAATTTGCTAAAGGATAATTTCTAAGTTTTATTTTTATAGGCCTGGCTATGGAATTGAATTCCATCCATAGGTCTTTAAATGTAATACCCTAAATTTCATAGATAAATATATGAACACATGAAAGCAAATAAGATAAAACCTAGGTAAATATTATATTATTTTTTTCCAGAACAATTTTAAAAATATAAAACAAAACCCCTTTTTATCCTCTATACACCAATCAATAGTATTACTTGCCTAGTTACAGTGTTATCCCATGTTTTGATTGAAGTTGTTGATAGATTCTTCTTCTTGACAATAACTCATTTCTTCTTCCTATGTCATGTTGGGATTCTTCACCTCCCTTTTCTTCTCTTACTCTTCTTCAATAAGCCATCCATAGTTTGTATGTGTAAGAAACTATCTTCCTTTCCTACCAATTTACCATTATGGAACTTCAATTCATAAATGCTTGAACTCGTATATTCTCCTGTCAACATGTAATCTCACCAAATATTTATGCATGGTGGTTTTAGAAACACTCCATCTCTCCAAAAATGTGAAGTCAACTACCATTATTATTTCCATAAATGAAACAAAATAACCATAATTTATTTACCTTTTTTACTTCATGATATTTATCCAAGATAACATCATTATAATAAAGTCTCTAAATTTCAAAAACAAAACCTAATTTTATTACCTTTCAACTTCATGATATATACCAATGGATATAAATAACCAAACACATCCAAATTTTCAATGTTTATTTATTTCAATATTATTTTGATGTGTTTTTACCTCTTTTATCTCCATAATAAGTCATCAAAAGAGATATTGTGACCAGTTGAAACAAGATTAAATAATTAATAAACAAGACAATAAACACTCATACCTCCACCAACTAGAATGAATTCTATATAAACAAAATATAGTATTATTTTCTATAGAGATATAAATAACTCAACTAGGTAATTCAAGGATTTCACATATTAAGTAAATGACAACAAGTGATGTACCTAGACAATGTAAACGAGTCACACATACTATCAAAATAACCAAAGTAAGAAACATTAATTTAAAGAAAGGAAATATAATGTGGTGTGTGTGTGTTTGGTATAATTATCTCAACCCCCAATGTTGGTATCTACACCTACCTCTCTAACGATACTCTCCCTCTGTACTACTTGTGAGAGTAAAACTATCCAAAAACCACCTCAATCAAAAAGTAGTTAATTAGTCAAATATTATCACAATAATAAATATATAATCATTAATAAATTATTGAATTCAAATAATATAAAAATTAAACCATAGAAAATCATGATCATAAATCATAATATAAATATATACAAATGTTATCCATCATAATAATTGATCATGAAACATCAATATGAATATCAACCATGCAACATGCATACCCAAATAAGGCATTAAAATTAAAGTAAAAAATAATTAGTTATTAATACTTAAATATGTTTTTATATCTAAAATATGTGTGACATCATTCCCCCTAAAATAGGTCATTCTCATAATGACATTTATTTCAAAAATTAGTTATGTAAATAAAAATAATGTTCAATAGAAATTTAAATAATGTTTGATAGAAATATTTTTTAAATAAGTGAGGAAACATCCTCAAGAATTCCTCATGATCATCTCATGTAGCACTATCCTCATAATATAGGTCCCATTGGACCTTGCATTATGATACTTTTCTATCACATAAGCTAATATTTAAAGTATCAATTGTTGTGATTAGTTATATTGTGACCACCCATATATTCTAAACTTGTAATGCATTCCAATCCATAACATGTGTAGGATCGACATTATATTTATTAATATAAGATACAAGAAAACATTTTGAATTTTAGCTAAATTTGGTGGTAATGCAATTTTATATGCTACAAGATTAATAACTTATATAACCTTGAAAGGTTCCACATATCTCAATGACAAATTTTTTGATTTCACAGACATAATAGCACTCTTTGGGGTTTGACTCACATATAAAAATTTATCTCTGACTAAGAACTACCTTACTATTCTTTTTAGATTAGCATAATGTGTATACCTATGGTTGGCTTCATCAAATGATTTCCTTATTAATTTTACTTATTATTCCATTTATACAAGAATATTAGGTCAAAAGACAACTATATCTTCTAATTTATCCCACCCGATTGGTATCTTACACCTCTTACCATTAAATGCCTCAAAAGAAGCCATTTTCAAAGTTGATTAGTGTTATTTTTTGTTTACAAACTCAAATAATGGTAGGCATTACTCATATTTGTATTATTGTCCCATCCAATTCATTCACAAAAGATCCCCTAAAACCTAATTTATTCTCTTTATTTTCACATCTTTTTCTGGATGGTTGGTTGTATTAAAGTTTAGTTGTGTTCTCAAAGTTGAATTGAGAGTTTGTTATAAACTTTAATTCACCCTATGGTCCCTATATAAAATAATATTTTATGAAAACCCATGTAATATATAAACCTCTTTCAAAAATATTTCGGCAAGCAGTGGTGCATCATCTTTTAAATTACCTTAAATCAAGTGAGCTACCTTGGTAGGTTTATCCAAAACTACCAAGATCATGTCATGATAGTTTTTAGATACAGTCAATCCTTTTAAAAATCCATGATAATAAAATTACACTTAAAATATGTTATATGATGGGGGTACACCAATCCAACATGATGCACATGTTTAACCTTAACTCGCTAACAATATAAACATATAGAAATAAAGTGTGATGAATTATTTTGTATTCCCTTTAAGAAATACAATGGTTTTAACTCTACTAAGAGATTTTTCACTCTAGGATGCCTTGAGTATGGAACATTATGTAATTCCTTTATCATAATATTCCTTAAATGTTTATAATCAAGTGCATATATTCTACCATTATACCTTAAATGTCCATCATTATCAAATTTGAAACCTTGATATCAATATTAGTATAAATATTAGCCAATGTTTTCTTAACATTTTGATAGAATTAATTTCTAAGTGATAATTTTACTGTGTAATCTCAAAAAGTACTTATTGTGGCCAAAGCTATAATATAACTTCTATGACTAAGGGAATTTACAACTCTATTCTCTTTACCCTTAATGTAGTTAATGTCAAAATAATAGTCAAACATAAATTATAACCACTGCCTCTAATGAGCATTAAGGTTAGGTTGGGTAATATTTACTTGAGACCCAAGCTGTTAGTTTCATGTTCAAATGGATTTCCAAATAAATAATGCCTCCAAACCTACAAAACATGAACTGTGATAGCTAGTTATAGGTCACGACAAGCATAATTTACCTCATATGGATTAAATACCATCAATTAGTAGGCTAAAATTGAACTATCCTATATAGTAACTCCTCCTATACCATTCTTGACACATCTCTTATAACTACCAATTGATCGTTTGGATCTAAAATATGCAACATTCGTGCTAAAGTAAGCTTCTATTTTAGAACTTTAAATTCTCCTTTGCACTTATTGGACCAAAAAAAATGTTATTATTATACTAAATATATGTGATTGGATTAGCTATCTTGGATAAATTTGGTATAAACTTCCTGTATTACCCTATTAAAACCATGAAACTACATATCTCTTGTACATTTTTGGGCATTGGCCACTCCATAATGGATATAGTCTTGGATGGATCCACTAAAATTCTATATTAAAATATGATAGGTCCCAAGTATTATACTTTTAATAAAATAAATGACATTTGGAAAACTTTACATATAGTTTTTGCTTTTGTAACCACTACAATACTAAACACAAGTTCTCAACCTACTCTTCTTCACTTTTGGAATAAATCAGAATGTCATGTAGAAAGGCTAGTGCAAACTAATCAAGGCAATCTCTAAACACAATATAAATGAGATGAATGTTTTTAGTGTATTCATTAGTACAAAAGGAAGTATTATGATGTTGTAATTCCTGTAAAAAGTCCTAAATGTTAATTTTAGAATGTATTCCTCTTAAATTATCAATTTGTGGTACCCAACACAAATATCAATATTTGAAAAGAATGTTGCACCACACATTTGATTAAAAATATCATTAATTTGAGGTAAAGGATAATTATTATTGATTGAATCATTATTAATAATTTGGTAATCAATTCATAGATGAAGGTTTCCATCATTCTTCTTAACAAAGACTACAAGTGTACCCCATGGTGAAATACTTGGCTGAATAAATCCTTTGGTGAACGTCTATTAAATTTGTGCCTTTAATTTGATTAACTCAATTGTCATCATTATATACAGATCCTTATACTATAGTTTTATCCATGGAATGATATCATTAGTGAAATAAAATTCCATTTTCAGAGTTAAACTAAATAATTTCTTTGGAAAAACATCATGAAACTCTTGAAAAAATGGATAGTCTTCCAAAGTGGGTTCCTTAGATTCACCAATTTCATCCATTTTGACTAAAAATTCTTGAAATCATTTCATTGAGCCTTATTTAATTGAATGGATGAAATTTTCCTCATTTTTAACTCTCTAATTTTCTTGGATTTGGGTTTGATTTCCTAAATCATCTAAACACTCAACCTTCTTGAGAAAATAATCAACTTTGGCTTTGTGGTGCTACATAAATATGACCCTAGTGGTGCTACATAAATATCAACAATTATGATGAATTATGGGAACTTTATTTTAAACTCTATAGGACATTTATCAACCTTATCCTTCAACTCATTCTCATAATGAACTGACCAATCATTTTCCATAAAACCATCTTTCCTAAATATTTTACTTAGCATTATATGAGAGACAAAATATTTAGTAGTCCTTGTATCTATCCAGAAATTAATAGGATGCCCAAACAAAGTACTTGATACTTTGATGGGAGAGGTTTTAAATTCTACTTGATGGTTATCCAATGCTACATGAATACACTATTATAAGGTTCCTTACTAATATGTAGATGTGAATGAATTATTATTTATCACATATATATTCCACTAAGAACAATCCTTAGAATAATGGTATCATCCACATGTAAAAAATCCCCCAAGTGGTCCCTTTCTATTAGCCTGATTAACACCCTTGAATCCTTCTTTGAAAATACCTCTTGGTTTCTTATTCCATGAATCATTATCAGATATCACATTATAGTTATTGAATTAGTTCTTAGAATTCCCATTAAATTTGTATTTATTTTTCTTAAATCATGTATTTAATCTTCTAAACTTATTTTTGAGCTTTTATCTAACCTATGTAAGTGATTTCACCTTTTTCTCCTGCTTAAGTAGCTTCTCAAACACTTGGTTCATGCACATCTAATTCACATCTAATTTGAGGTTTTAATCCCATAATGACCTTCTTAATATATAATAATTCATTTTTTGATACTATGGAACATACTTCAAGATCTTTGTAAATTGATCCCATTATTCATTAACAAACAAATTTATTTTTTTTAAATTCTATAAATCAATTAATTTATGATCAAAATATAGATGAGGTTGACATCATGCTCTAAAATTCATCATAAAATTATCTCAAGTGGTGGTAGAAGAATCAATATTCATCTTAGTGTTTTTATTATCCCACAAAATTACTATTTAACTAGATAATTTGTAATATCCACAAATAACCTTAGTTACCATATAATAATTTCAAAAATCAAAATAATTTTCCATTTATATGAACCAAGATTTAGCTCCATCACCCAATACCTTACCATCAAACCTAGGTGGGTTCACTTTCTTCATATCATGCATAATCTCTACAACTACTTGAGCTCAAGTCACTTGTTGACCTTCTTCATGACCCTAATATTGAGGAACTTCTTGTTTACTAGGTTGTTTCTCTAGAACCTCTTAATCATATTACTCCTTAGGTCGATGAACATCTCTCTCTAGAGATACTACCATATCTCTAGTCTCATTCATGATAGTGAGTATTTGGTCAAGTTTATCATCTTATTCTACTGCTAGCTAATTAGGATCAGCTTGAGGGTTTGTATTTGAAGTTACCTCACCAACTAGTCTAGCTCATGCCATTCTCATCTCTAAAAATTATAAGAATATATTTATGTTAGTTTACTCATTAGGTTAGATCATAAAACCTTATTAGATACCACATTTTTATAACTCCACTATGTTAACCATAATTACACTATTTTTTATCACATTATTTACCTATGAAATCATCTATAACTATCTATAAATCTATTTTTCACTAATAAATGCATTGAAAGTAGTAATATAAAAAAATCAACCCACTAGAGAATATAATGATCCATTTAGTTTTCAAATGGCTATAATAGATTGACAATCTGAATATCTCTCACAAATGAATATTGGAAAGAATCAAATACATCAAAACACTCATATAATCCATAGTTTAGCTAGAAATAAGTCTACAACCACTATTCTCATATAATTTAGAATTAATTACATATCTCACAACCAATGCTATGTTTAATTTTCATCAAATAATATTTTACTACATAGTACATTCTTGTACAAATTCAAATATATAATATAATATGTACAATAGTACAAAATAACTACACAAGTAGCTCTATGATCCATAAATATATCCTCAATATGATCCCAAATGGTTGAAATAGTTTAATAGAGGGAGATCATCACCTAAGTGATTTACCTCCAACCAAAGACCCATGGTCTCCCACACACCTCCCAACTAGGAGTGGACCTCCCCTTCACAGAGAGGAAAATAAGAATAGTGTTAAAATAAAGAAATAAACTAGAACCCATGTGTCTATAATCACTAATGCATGCATCAATCACATAGACCATGGAATCCAACCCTCTATGTAAAATAACATTAGCATGCACATGTGAATTAGAAATTATAGTGAAATGATAATGTATCAACTATAATATTACTTTAGACAATGTTTTCATTATAGAAATCAAGTCTAAATATCCAAGACAATTCCACACAAAAAACTCTATGCTACTAAATCATGACTATCAAATGAGATTAGAGGATAGGTATATGAGTTGGATACTATCACCCTCATATATCTATCACCTATTATCCAAGAATAAAGTATAATAATTTTAAACTATAGATTCAATTATAATGATATAAATTATAGCATATGGTCAGTCCAATATTAATATAAGGTATAAGCCATCATAAATTAAGAATCTCATTGTTTCCATTCACTTAATCTAAAAAGTGAGATATATAGGTTTATGAAATGAAATATATTAAAAAAAGACATGTCTAAGAGAATATAACAAGAACCAAATCATTATAAATCACTTCTCAAACATCCTTCAAACACAATTCATTAAAATTATATGTATGTATGTATATTAATAACTTTTTGCGTGATTTATTAATAACCAATACAAATCAACTAAATTATATCACAATAATTTAATAACATGTTAAAGTAAATTAAAAGACTAGATACTTAGTTGAAAAATCAAAATGTAACCTAAAACCATCAAAAAAACATCACAAAGGGGACAACTAAAAACATAGATTTAATATCTCAATGTTGGATGACTATGAATTTGTATACACAGTTGGGTATAATAGACATCACAACTAATTATAGATATGTATACATTTATTTTCATGCACTAACATGTGAGTTTCAATTTATATAAATATAATATCATAAATCCTCATCCTTGAAGACCACACATAAGGTATATATGTATACAAAATTGTTTATAGTTACCCATATGTGTGTGTGTGTGTGTGTGTGTGTGTGTGTGTGTGTGTGTGTGTGTGTGTGTGTGTGTGTGTGTGTGTGTGTGTGTGTGTGTGTGTGTGTGTGTGTGTGTGTGTGTGTGTGTGTGTGTGTGTGTGTGTGTGTGTGTGTGTGTGTTTGTATTCAATATTTTAACTTGATATCTCAATATAGCCTACATATATGTTTAAAAACATATAAATTAACTATTATTATCTTGTAATATGTTTTAAATAATTAATTATAAACCTAGTTACACACACACACACACACATCTCTGTGTGTGTGTGTGTATATATATATATACATATACATATACATATACATATATATATATATATATATATATATATGTATATATATATATATATACATACATACACACACACACACACACACACACACACACACACACACACACACACACACACACACACACACACACACACACACACACACACATATACACACATCAAGTTTAATATAGTTCAACTACCATATGCAATTGACCCCAAAACCTAGGTTGTTAATGAAAACACAATAATTACAAGAAAAAAATTATATTTTGGAATAACTATGCAAGTTTTTTGAGGAAAAAACTCACACAGTTATTGCAAAAAATATTTAATTTTAATATGGAATATGAAAGCATCATATCCTTAGTAATTATAAGACATTTATGAAATCCCAAGTTTATACAAGATTTCACAAAGATGGTAGGAAAAATGGTTCTAAGTAGGATATATAATAACATTTTTAACAAAGAAAATTCATAAATCTATAATAGTTCAAAGAATTATGTAAAGAACTTTGATTAAAATATAATATGATGTTTGATATCATTTCCAAAAATTCATAATCAAAAGTGAATCATAAAGAAATATCCTTGAGGGGATTTTTAAAAATAATAGATTTCCAAATTTCCTAAAATATAAGGGCTCGATATTACTTTTATAGGCATAAATTTAAATTCCATCCATAGGTATATAAACATAATTCTTTCCAAAAACTCCCTTCTTCTTCCTCTACCATTCTAGGACTCTTTCCCCATATTTTATTCTCTTATTCTTCTTTCATAACTCATGCATGTTTTTCATGTCCAAGAAACTATCTTCCTTTCATGCTAGTTCACCATTTTGAAAATTCAATTCATAAATAATCAAACTCATCCACACTTTTATTAACTTTTAGTCTCACCCAATATCTAGGCATGGTAGTTTTAGAAACCCTCCATCTCTCCAAAATTGTGAAGTCAAATACCATTATTATTGCCATAAATAAAATGAAACAACATTAATTTTTTAGTCTTTTTATTAATGGTATTTACCCAAGATAAAATCATAATATTAAAGTCTCAAAATTTCAAAAACAAAACTTAATTTTATTGCCTTTTAACTTCGTAATATATAACAATGGATATAAATAACCAAACACAACCAAATTTTTTAAGTTTATTTAAATATATTTTCTTTGAGGTGTTTTTGCCTCTTTTGTATCCTTAATAAGACATCAAAATGAATATTGTGACCAGTTCAAGTAGGATTAAGTAAAAAAAAAAAAAAAAAAACAAGGCTGATAACACTAATACCTCCACTAACTAAAATGCATTCTATGTTTTTATAATACAATTTTAGATCCTATATAGAGTTAAATAACATATCCAATCAATCCAAAGATTTCACATGCTAAAAAAAAATAATAATAAATAAATTACCTAGGCAATGTAACCAAGACATATCTATTGTCAAAAAAACCAAAGTAAGCAACATTCATTTTAATCAAGCAACTAGAATGTGGTGCATGTACAGGTTTGACAGAATTCTCTCAACCCCCAATGCTAGTATTTTTATCCCCCCTCTCTAATGATACTATCCATATATATTACCTATGATGGTGTGACAATAATTCATCTACCTCAATAAAAAAAATGGGTAATTAGTCTAAGAATATCAAAATAATCAATACATAAAAAATAAAAAATTATTGAATTAAAATAATCTACAAATAAGATCATAGTCAATCATGATCATAAAGATGAGTATAGACATATGTAAATGTTATCCATCATATTAACTGATCACAAAACATAAATATGAATATAAACCATGCAATATACATACCCAAATTAGGCATAAAAATTAGAAATACAAATCATTACTTACATAATCCACTATTAATACTTAAATAGTTTTTGTAGATTGAAATTGGATGTGACACATTTGGTGGGGGTTATTTTTAATTTTTGTATTGATAATACATGTAAAATATCCATTCTTATAATACCAAACCCTTTATTATATATTTTTTTAGGTTCAACACCCCTAATTCATCCATATTAAACTCATCTTTATCATCTTCATGTATGTTATAAGACATGGAAACCATTATATTCTTGATGAAGTAAATGATATAGTAGTTTCCATTGAATAACTAGAAGTTTATAACCTTGTATAGAATGGAAGGATAGAGACCAATTATACTAAAAACCTCTTCAATTTAGAGTTATTAATTAGCTCAAGGTTTTTAAGTTGTTTTTAGTGTTCATGCCCTATGATTTATTCTACCAGGCACCATTTCTATATTATAGGCATCAAAGTCTTCTATCAATTTTTATACCCATCTCAAATGTGATATTTAACAAGCATTTTTCATTACATACATACTAGTTTCTGACCTACTTGACCACCAACAATGAGTTACCTATCCCATTAAGGTTCTTGAATTTCCTCCTAAAAAAATACTAAATTCCATGAATCAATGCCTCATATTAAGATATGTTATTTGTGCATGAAAATTACAACTAAAATGTAGACACATAGAATTTTTCTCTCGAGTTAATTATCTCAACCCTGACACCAAAACCCCTCTTAAAATTAAAAACATCAAATTTAAGGGTGCAAAAGTGATCTTTGGTTGTTTATTGTGGGTTATGAGAAGTAGGTGTTGTTGAAAAATTAACCTCTTTGATCCTTTTAGCAATATTGAAGTAACACACATTCGAATATCCAAATGATAATGACCTTATATTTTTTTATTTTGTGGTGGAATTAGGCTTTGCAACACTCACAATGGAATTATTTTTAGCCCTAGAATCTACAAACTCTTTTTTTCACTTGTACCACTATTCTTTAAATTGTTAATTTATCTATATTATGCCCAACGCTTAAAGGAGCACTGAAATATCATATATTTCATGAAAATTATCATTAGTAATATTCTCATGTGAAAGGAAAATATTATTAGAATTTTTTATTTTAGGTGCATAGAGGAATCCTCCTCATCTAGTTGCTATAATTATTCATACTCATTTTGGAGCTGATCTTTTGAATTTTATGATTTGTCTTGTATGAATAACATGTTAATAACCATAATTTTGTGAAATCTAGATAGATTCCTTAGAACATAGAGTTATAATATCACCACTTTTAATTTTATAATTGATTAAATTAGATTATAATATTAATTTCATTAATTGTTAACTAGTGTGATATTAGATTCCAATATTTCTCTTATTCATTTTGAACTAGTGTGATATCAGATTCCAAAATATCTATTATTAATTCAAAGTATTATGTTATTGGATTCTAATTTTTTTCTTATTTTATCACATAATGCCCCATATTTGTCCTAGTACTACCTAATAGTTTTCATAGTGACACCCCATTTATAAAAGTAACTCAACACAAAAACATAAGGTGCACCACTAAATAAAGTTTAAGTCAACTTAAAAATACTTTAATAAAATTAAATTAGTTTAAAAAATATCCTTCCAAAATTGGACCAATAAATCTCCACCTTTAGATTATATTCTATCACAACCATTGGATATGGTAAAGCATAAAATTTTCTATAATCCATAAGGATGCTTCACACAAAAGTCAACCTAACCTTTATATGCTCATTAGCATCATGAACAAAGATGGGAGGATGATTCGAGGTATCATAATTTTAGATTATATATATTTTAAAAGTATGAATTATTTTTAATTTTTTTTTTCAAGTTCATACACTATGTATAGTGAGAATAAAATATTTATATAAATATTAAGTCCAACAACAAGAAACTAATTCACTAGATTCTAGGCCTATAATTTTTTTTATTTTAATAGTATTTTTTAGGTTAACCAAAAAATATCAAAACATTTTTAAAATAAATAATATTTCATCCTATGTATCTTCAATATACATGAAAATTAAATTAGTCATGAGATGTATGTGACTATTGTTCAATAGGTTAGGAATTGTTCAATGTGTTCTGCATAGAATTGGGGTTTCCCTGTTGGTATTTTTTTCTTTCCCTAGAACCCTATTTTAAAATGAAATAAAATAATAAACAATTAAAAAATACTCTGAACCAAACCAAAAAATATTAGTTAGCTTAAATTTTGAATGAAACTAAACATAGTCCATGTTCAACAAAACCTGACAACTATGGAATAATGCCACTTAAATTTTTTTAGAATCCATGAACTTGAGATAGTGAAAATAATAAAATATATATTAATTAAAAATAATTCAATGAAATAAATATCAGTATTCAATTTATATAAAATAATAGTACATTTTTGGAAGGTCTTTTTGGAGTGTGCTTTGTTATGAAACCACATCATAGTCTAAGATGATAACACATATTAATTTATGATCATAAATTGTTTAACCAAATAACTTAAAATTCATTACCCTATTCAATTATTTCAATGTGTAATTTAATGGCCTCGTGTTCTTTATAATTTATCTTGATTGATCCTCCCGTATAAATTTTGTTTCATGTCTATGTCCAGATGATACTATCCACATCAATAATTTATTTAATTTCATCTAATTTGGTTCATGTTTTATTTGGAAATAAGTAATATTGATAAAATGTTTCACCTTTTACTCTTCTTTCACATTTCCAATATTGAATCCTCACATTTTTAGCCATACTCTTGCCTTTTGTTTTAAGGTAGATATCCCCATCTACCCTTCTCATTTGTATATTTCAATTTTAATTTATCAGTTATACTAAAATCATATATCCCACACACATCCATAAATGGAATGAATTATTATTTAGGTCTTTCAAAATAGGGCCAACATAAATATAATTATTACTTGAGATAATTTTATTAATGTAGTCCTCGCTTTGAATATTTTTAGCTCCAGTTAATATTTGGTTGTATTCATACTTATATTTAATTATTTATCAAAAATAACAAGAATTTTACATCCTAATACAATTTCAAAATAGTCTACTTAAATCACATAAAACATTTTCCAAATATGTTATCTTTGAAAGCAATTTTTTTTATTGATGATGGATTTTAACCGAAGCATGGAATGGTCTAAAATAGAATCATGGGCCTAGATCCCTATGTATTTTATTAACCACATTAATACCACTTGTATACCATATATTACCGAATATATACCAAATATTACCAACACTAGCCACCACCGACCTCAAGAGTAACCAATGACCATTAATAGTCACAATAATACAAATAATAGACACAATTGACTTCATATGAGTTTTTAGAGATTTGAACCTAGGTGGGATTTTAAATAACCAATCCACTTAAATAACTCACACACATCTAATTTCTAAATTTTGGGTAACATGCTTTATTTAGTTATATCTAGAACTAGCTATGAAGAGTAGTCCTAGCCATGGACTTTGGATTTGCATTTTTGCATTGAACACATGTTTCAAGCCACACAAAAACCCTTAAACAAACTAGTCAATTGCATTATGTACCCTTATGGCTAACCCATTGGATCCTAGTGTGGTAATGCCACTATAAAGGTGGTCAGCTTGGGGAATGGACCCTATGATATCCCACTTCTAGCACTAAACTCACACATCAATAATCTATCCCTAACACGTGTAAATGTTGCATAAGAATATTTATTTAATTAGATCTTGATTTGATTATCAATATCAGTCATATCCATGGACTATATAATTTATTCATCACATTGAAAACAAGTTTTAGGCCACATACCAACCCCCATCACATTGAACACTAAGCCAACTAGTCCACCACATACGGTACCCTCACAACTAACCTATCAAATCCTAGTGTGGGAATGTTGTTATTAAGGTGGTTAACATATGGAATGGACACCAAGACAACCCAATTTCATCCCTAATCATACACACCACTAGGATGTACCTAAAAAGTCTAAAATTTTGGGTATAAAGATTTATTTAACTGAATCTAGATTTAACTATGAAGAGTAGTCTTATCCATTATTTGTGGACTTGCATTGTTGCATTGAACATATGTTTCAATACACATAAAAAACCCTATTGTATTGAATACCAAAATAACTATTCCACTGCATTATGCACCCTCATGGCTAACCCACTAGAGCCTAGTGTGGGAGTGATGCTATAGAGGTGGTCAACCCAGGGAATGAACCCCAAGTCCTCCTTATATCGCTAATCTCACACACCACTAAGCTATCTTTGATGAGTCAATATTTTAAATCCAATATTATGTACCTCCAATCCATGTTATTTCTCCCCAACGTTTAATATATTATTTTAGTCCATTCTTTATATATTCCATCTATTTGATTTCTCAAAAAGTTATAGAGTAGGTTGCCCTTTTGGAAAGTCTATCTCACCATTATATTTTGTACATTAGATTAGGATTGGATGATACCATTATAGACCCTTTATTTTTACTTTATATTCCATCATTTAAATTCCATGAATTATATGGAATCGAAACATGTTATGTTTGATAATACCCACTATCTTTTGATTTCTATCCAACAAGTTTGGCTTCATAAAGGCATTAAAGTCATACACTTCATCAATAATTTGAAGGGTAAATTTACTTGATCACTCTTGGAATGTTTTCTAGGTGTTCATGATATGTGGAAAATAAAATTTGTCTAATTTCCATAATGATGATTCTAATATATCAAAACTCCCATCTATATCCTAATGAGTTTATCCCACTATAAATAAGATTACATACATAATGTCAAAAACCATTATTTTTTTGATAATTGATGAAAATGAAAATAGGGTATGATTCTTGTTGTTAACAAATCATCATCTAATTATAATAAGAGGATTAATGGTTTTTTTTGAATGAATTATTCTTACTAAAAAAATTGATTACTTCATAATGGTCATTGTATTGATTAAATTTTTCATGCAATTCATTTTTTAATAGTGCATCATACAACGTATGTTTTTATGATTGACTATTATTATACGATAAATCCCCATATTCATTAGTGATGAGCTCTTAGAGTTATTGAGACACAAATCCAATGGTTTGACTATGTAATTTGATCCACATTAAACAAATGGAAGGAATCCTTATTTATCATGTTACTCAGTGGTCTAAATATTTTGGTGAATCCCATGATAACTTTAAGAATGAAATTGATCTTGCCAAAGAATGACTTAAACTATTTTTCATTACCAAGCAATGAATTTTTAAGAACTCCTTCCACTCTACCTGGGTATATTAATATGCCTCTTTTGAAATGACATGACCCAACAACTTTCCTTTATTAAACCTAAATATGCACTTTTTTATTTGTGTAAATATAATTTTATGTAAACCTTTTCAAAAATATTATTAAACACCTCATGTGGTCTTCCTAGTTATTTGAAAGGATAGTTAAATCATCCATGCAAATCAAAATGTATTTTATAATTATAACTTTGAATGAAATGTCTGTGGTGTGGTAAAACATAACACCCATATTAATTAGGGTGAAGGACATAATTTTATTTGTGAATGTTCCTCATTTCATTGTGAACACAATATTAATTCAATCCTTATTATTTATCATCACCTTATTATAACTAAAATACCCATCTAGAAATCACATCATCTTTGAACTGTTCACTATTCTAAATACTTCATCTAATGATGGTAATGGGTAATTATCATTATGTAAATATCTATTTTGGTTATGTACATACACACACAACTTTATTAATCTATTATTAGTTATAACTCACATAAGATATATTACCCACATGGAATGCATGATGGGAGAGATGATCTTAGTTGATAATAATTTATGCCCTTCCTTGAAAATAAAATGCTCTAGTAATTGATTAATAGTCCTTTGCCTTTTATGGAATGGTTTGACTCCTGGATTGGGATTAATTTTATGAATTAGTATTTAATTATTTAAATTATTCATAATTTAATGATATGGTGTCCTTTAATATTTTAGTGTTTGTGCAATCCCATTTTTTTCCTTCAATGTAGGTTGTGTGTAAAATCACATATTTTGAGTCACCAACATTACCCAAATTGTAATGATTATGTAATATAACATTGATGGGAGTTGGTTTTATTTTTTTCCTTGATAATCAATACCCAATTATCATTATAACAATACCATACCCCTATATATATATTATTTTATCTCAGGTTTATCACCCCTTTTTTATCCATATCAAACTCATCTCTATCATCTTCATCTATGATCTAAGACTTGAACACCTTTGTATTCATGATGAAGTAAATGATATAATTGTTTCTATTTAATAATTATAAGTTTGTAGAATTTTATATAATAGAATGAGTAGAGACCAATTCTACTAAAAACCTCTTCAGTTTGAAGTCAACAATCAAATCTAGGGTGTTTGCAACTTTTTCCAAAGTGCTTTCCATATGATTTCTTCTATAAGGCATGATTTGAATATTGTAGGAATCAATTTATTTTATCAATTTACATACCCATCTTGGATGTGATACCTTGACAAGTGATTTTAATTGCACACATACTAGTTTTTTGACTTACTTGACCACCAATTCTGATTCACCTAACACTTTCAGGTTCTTGGCATTCTTCTTAAGAGCATATTGAATTCCATAAACCAATAACTTATATTAATCACATTATTTTTATATGTGAATTATAACCAAAATTTATACAAATAGGATATTCCTTTCAATATAATGAGCTCAACCCTGACACCACCCCACAAGTGATCTTTGATTGTTTTTTGTGGGATCTAGGAATTAGGTTCTATTGAAACATTAACCACTTTAATATTTTTATCAACATAATGGAAACACACATTTATTTATTCACTTGATAATGACCTTGTATTTATATCTTTTGTATTGGAAGTTGACATTGGGCTACTTAGAAAGGAAGTATTTTTAGCCCTATAACATGCAAATTATTCTTTTTCACTTGGACCACCATTATTTAACTTATTTTTATATTTGGTATGCCCAACGTTAAAAGAAGAATTTCAATACCATATCCTACATTAAAATTAGCATGATTAAAGTATTTATGTATAAGGAAAACACTACAATAACATTTTATTTTAGGTGCATAGATGACATGCTCGTCATTTAATTGTTAGAATTATTCATCTTATTTTGGAGATAATCTTTTGAATTTTCTTATTTTTCTTATATGAACATGTTATTATCCATCATTTCATTAAATCTAGATATATGCCCCAAAATATGTAGTTATAGTATCACCATTTCTAGTTTTATAATTGAAGAAATTAGATTCTAATATTACTATAAAATTGGTTTTTAACTAGCATGATATTATATTACAATATTGATATTATTGGTTTTGAACTAGTATGATATCAAATTCCAATATCTCTATTATTAGTTTTAAGTATTATTTTATTTTATTTCAATTTTTTTAATATTGGACTAGATAATTCACCAAAGTTTTCCTAATAATACCCAATATTTGTCATAGTGAGACCTTTAGTTAGAAAATTAAATGAACATACAAACATAAGGTGCATGACTTAATAATGTTTAAGTCAACTTAAAGACACTTTAATAAAAGTAACTTTTAAAATAATTTTCCCTAAAAAAGTTGAGAAATAAATATCCACATTTAGATTATATTTTATGAAAACCATTAGATTTGCTAAACCCTAAAATTTTCCGTAATCAATAAGTGTACATCATACAAAATTCAACCTAAGCTTCATATGCTTATTTGTATCATGAAAAAGGATGGGAGGATGATTTAAACCATAATATTTTTAGTGTAGATCTATTTTAAAATTATGAACTTTTTGTTTCACTTATTTAAATATTTTTTTGTAGGTTCATAAACCATGTATAATGATAATAAAATATTTATAACAATATTAAGTTGAGCAATAATAAAATAGTTTAGTACAGTCTATGCTTGTGCATATTCTATTTTGGATAGTATTTTGCATGTTAAATTAAAAAATACCAAAGAATTGTAAAAAGTAACCATATTGAACATCCTATGTATCTCCAATGTACATGAAAAATAAAATAGTCATGGGATGTACATAACTATTGCTTGATGGTTCAAGATTTGTTCAATGTTTTCTACATAGAACAAGGGTTTCTATGTTGGCCATTTTCTCCCATTTCCCCTATACACTATTTTAAATTAAATAAAATAATAAAATATTATACAATTCTTCAAACTATACAAATACTTTCAGCCATCTTAAGGTTCTAACTAAACCAAACCTAGTCCACATTTGACCGAATTTGATAATTATGGAATAACGCCATTGAGACTCCATGATAAAAGATAATGAAAATAATAATAAATGTATTAATAAAAAACAATTATATGAAATAAATATCATTACTCCATTCATATATAACAATATTACAATGATTTTAAGGTATTTTTGGAGTGTGCTTTATAATAAACCCACATGTCAGGCCAAAATTATAGCACATATTAATTTATGATCTTCAATAGTTTCACCAAGTAACTTAAAATTTAATACCCTATTCAATTTATTCAAGGTATAATTTATGAAATCATATATTTTATAAATTATATTTCTTGATCCTCCTTTCTATATTTTTTTTGGTGTCCATGTTGAGATGATACCACTTGTGCACTAAATTTTAGATCCAAGCTATATTACTAATTCTAGTAATAAAAACTTGAAAATTAATCACACCAATAGGAATGTATAAAATTGGTAATAAAAATAATTAGAACATTCTCATCATAATTTTAATGGGATTGATAGTGGCTATGGATGGATACAATAGAGATTTATGGATGAAACATAGCATCAAGACGATGGATTTATGGATTTTATAGTTATTTTGAGGGTGGAAAGATAATTTGTTTAAATAGGCATAGAGGGAGGGATCATTGGCTCAAATTCATGTTTGGGCAATTGAAATCAAGGGCTAGGGGTTTTCCATGGAATTTTTAATTCCATGGATATCTATCGAATTATAGAGTTATAGAGAAGGGTGCTAGAATGGGGAAGATTTTTATAATCCTCCAATTATAGAAATCTCCCCATAGGTGTTAGGGTTTTAGGAGAGGCTAGGATGGGGGTGGTTAAGTAGGTAGATTATTTTAGAATTTTAAATTAGATAGTTGCTTAGGGAATAGGTTAGTGAGTGATATATTCTATTACGTTTTTTAATAAGTTGATTAATTAGTTTTAGGATGGGTTAAAGGTTTATGGGGTATAAAATTGAGATAGAGAAGGCTTACCCCACATTAGGATTGATATGTTAAAGGTTAATTGGTTTTAGGATGGGTTCAAAAAAGTGTTTTGATTGATATGACAAGATTGATTTAAATAGGATAGGTTCAATCTGGTGTTAAGTCCCATAATAGAGACACATGCTAGAGAAGGCTTGAAAAGGGATAATAGTGATAAGGATTTGTGATCAGTGATAGAGAGATACTTTTTGTAAGATGTAGGGCATGAAAATGATATGTGATCATTGAGTGACTAGGCCAAAGACAGGATAGTGATAATGGATAGAGGGTGGCTAAGTTATCCTTGGGCATAAAAGTGAGATAAAGTGTTTCCTACATACTCATAAAAGACCTCAATCCAATGTAGTTCTTGACATGGGATAATATGATTAGGAAAGAAAAGGTTATTTTATATCTTAGATAATGTTAAAAGATGATTAAAAGTAGTTATATTGAGTCAATTAGGTATTTGGATGATATAGGGGATAATTGGTGTTATTAATGGGATGTTAGGGGTGTATGGGGGGGTAATATAGTACAAAAGAGTCAAAATTAGGTCATTTAATATTTTTGAATTTTTTGATTTGAGCTCTGAGGCGAGACCATGGACCAGCTACCCCAAGATTCCCATCATGGAGAGAGAGAGAGAGTTAGAGAGCATTAGAGAGAGGCTGATGTTGGAACTTCCATGAGTAACGACACCTTATCTCAATATTTTTATGAATTTTTGGTAGGATTTTTAGCTAGAGTTGATAAGGAGAGATAGTGTCCAAATTGATTTGATAAAATTGGGACTGTTGATTTGGCCCTTAGTCATAATTTTTAGTCATGATTTATAGTTTTAGTGGGGAAAATCATGGTATTGAAATACCACAAGTCTATAGTTAGGGGATTATAACACCACAAGTATGGAGTTATGATATTATAATATTGTGACTAGAGAGTCATGATTTTGTAATATCATTAGTTAGGGAATCATGGTTTTGTAGGTCAAACAAAACCATTCATGTGGAGTGCTGGTTTTGTCAAACCCTCCACTAAGGGCATCCTCATGATTAGAAATTTTATCAAGGCTAGAAATAATGGGTAATTATCAAGGTGATGGGTAGTTTAGATGATCTATGGGGTTAAACTAGTTAGTTAGATAGGTAGGTTGGGTGGGTAGGATGGGTAGGATGGGGTAGGTAGGAAAGGGGATCATGGGGGTATGAGAGAACACTTAAAAGGGTGTCATTTATAATTTTAATCATATTTTAATGTTTTAAGAGTGTGAGGATGTGTGGAAGTTTGGTCAATGTTAGTGAGATAGGGGTTAGGCTAGGGTAATAAAGGATTAGGGATTAGTAGGGATTTTTAGGTGACTTGAGATAGATAAGATAGGTAAGTTAAGATAGGCATTTGATAATGGAGGTATTTATGGGAATATGATGATTGGTGCATGAATATATAGGCATGATGGCATCATGATTGTGACATATAGAGGTGATCCATGAGATGCATCATCTAATAGAGGTAGAGTTTGGGGTATTCTAAATTATTTGTCTACACAATGTAACAACTATGTATGTGATACATATTGATCAAACCTTAATTATAAAACTAATAGAGTAATGGAATTTAGAGACCATCACCTTTCACTTCATTTCAATTGAGATGATGGTCACTCTAGAGGATGCCTATAGGATTTATTATTTGCCTATATAGGGAGATCAAATATATTAGAGGTCTCATACACTAGTCCAAACATTACAATGCCTAGTGGGGGGATTATAGGTGGGCTTGTTAGATGAATTTGTTGTTATTTATAGGTGCTTACATGAGGGTAATAATGATAAGATAATATTGGTGGTGATGTCTCTTGATTTTGGCATTCTCCTACTAGAGAAAAGCATTTATCTAGGCCCTGGGGATGTGGTGGTTAATAAGTTTTAGGATCATCAGGTATTTTCCAAGGATCCTATGGTTTTGACAAATTTATATATAGATATTTACTTAGGAGCTTATATAAGATAAATAATTTTTGGGACTTCACTGATTCTATAGATCTACAGTTAGGAGCACAATTCTATCTAGCAACTATTGGGGACACTCATAGTTTGCCAAATTGAGTAGCCAATGGTTTTTTGTTGGCACATGTTATTAGGTGTTCAGTTGGTCCACACTAGTGAGATGATAATTTATAGACATGCTTTTGATATTTTATGACTAGATGAATTCATGCGCATGCCATACAAAGGCATCTAATTTGGATGGGATGATGAGATAGTGACCTAGTATATTGTTGAAAAGTGATATTTGATGGGTCAATGATATTTAATTATTGATATATATCATCTAGAATATGTGTAGTGACATTTTAGATTCATTAAGGATGTCTTAAGACCGAAGAATTTGTTCACTCAGAGTTAGTGGGGGAGGCATCACTAGGGATGCCAGTAGATTGAGTGAATGTATAGATAGACTATGACAACATTTCCCTACTATAGTGGGATTTTCATACACCTATTCTACATCCAAGCTTGATAATGACATATATAGCATGGAGGAGGCCTAGGATACCATTTATATTGACATAGCCTAGGGTTGTGGGTAGGCAGGGTATAGTAAGGAGAGTCTTCCAAGAGCAAGATAAACTATAGAGGAGGATGAGATAGGTGCCAATATAGGATAGGCATGATAGATATGATGGTCACAATGTTATGGATGTGGATGGGGGCACAATTATCATGTGGTGGTGAGAGGATAGATGGGGTCTCAGGCCCAAGTATACGTACATATAGTAATATAGCCATAGGTTAGCTTGGTACATAGGTCAATGGGAGTGGTGATGGGGATATTATGAGACCTTCACATCAGACATTCATAAAAGATGAGAGATATTAGCTTACCTAAATACAAGGTGAGATACATGCATGTATATTAGAGATTATAGGGCTTACACAAAAGTGGGTTTAGTTACATGCCTAGCTTTAGAGTGTGATAGATCATAGAGATGGATAACGAGAATACATATATAGGTAGGTTACTACATTATAAGGCCAAGTAGCATAGATAAATGGGTAGGTATCTTATGCCTAAGCCCAGATTATAGGTTTATAGGCATAGTTAACTAGACCATAGGTATAGATAGCCACATTATAGGGTTAGATTTAGAGTTGAGATGCCAATATTAGCAAGTTTTAGAGATAGATCACATAGATGCAGGCACATATACATACATTGATAAGAGAGATGGAAATGGTTGAGATGGCCATGTATGAGGCTGACTAGGTGATGGGTGCATGGTAGATGGTAGATGTGATGAAAAACATTATCAGGTTGACTTAAGAAACACCATATTATAGGACCTTGTATGAGGTTATAGTACTTGTGGAGCATCATATAGCCTCCTTTTGAGATAGATCATCCCAATTAGTTCACTATCCTTCTATGGCAACACGAGGGCCACTAGGGCCACTAGGATCACTAAGACCAATAATTCCTTAGCCATGAGTTTTGATATGTATATATGTATAAGGGTTTTTTGTATTATTAGCTCATTTTTTGACATGGATTCCATGTGTATGATGTATATTTGATGTTGATATATATGATGATGGATATATATGCATTATTTATGATTTTTATTGATGTTGATGTGAGATATATTTATTCTGATGATGGTGTCATTACATATATATGAATGAGACACATGGTATTATTTGAACCTACATGATGTGAGTATATTTTATTTATAGATATTCTATGATGGATACATGATTTAATTCTTTTTTATGTTATTAATACATGCATATCATATATTGTGATGGATGAATCAGACATTTTATTGATGATGTAATTATGGGTAGATATAGTTTAGATGTTTGATTTACATGTTATGATGTTAGGTGTAGTGTATATGGGATATGATTTTCTATGTCATATGTTGTTGCATGAGGTGAATTTTTATGTTTATGGATGTATGATTTGAGTTTCATGATGTACATGTTTAGGAGATTATTATGACTTTTAAATGATGTGGTTCATGCATATGCTATGATAGTTACATGATTATTCCGTATGGGTTGAATAGGCTAAGGAAAAAATTAATCCCCATTGGTTCATTTTGCTTTTACTTACTATGGTAGGAATCCTCCTACACCATGGAAGTAGGGTGTAATGTGATGGGATAAGATTAGTCTTTAGGTGAGGTTAGGAATAGTTGGGATAAGAATGGGGATAGGTAAGATGGGTAATGGTTTTGGAAGCCATTGAAATGTTTGTAATCCTTTTTAATATTGCATCATGTAACCATTTACCAAGGACATCATAATTGTTAGACACATTAGTATAGATGCATGTGGAACTCTGTTTGAGAGATGACATTTCCTAAACAAACATTTGGGGGTCACTCATACCATCATTGTTCCCATGAAAATTGACAAGATAAGATATATATGAACTACTATGAAAACTAATTATCAAGCAAAATGCTTTAATATGTTCATGAAGAACTTACACACACATAAATTTTGAAAACAAAACACACAATCACACAAGACAATCATAGACCAAGGATAAGAATATTTACATAAAGTGATTAAGAATGATGTTATATAATGGATTTAGTGATGATATAGTGGCTATATATAGAATATGTTATACCCAAAATCTTGTCTGTGTCAAGATGGGACTAGGACCAATTTCTTAAATAATCATGAAATGGGTGTCATCATGACCCCTTAATAATTAGTATTATAGTGTATGCTCAAAAACCCAAAAAAGGGAATTTTTACTATATGACTTTCCATGGTGATGATATTGGTGGGAAAGTGTGGACCTGAGGCTTAGTAATAGCCATGGATGAGTGGGAGTGGAACTTTTCTTTGAGGATAAATGGAAATGCACTTTTCAGAGGAGATTTTTGAGGGGGTATGATATAATAGGGAGTAATAACAAGGATATGAAGGGATTTGGGCATACATATGCCATATATGGATAATAAATTCCAACATATCCCCAAAAAATATTTTCAATGCTTGATGATCTATGTCTACTTCCTTGTGCTAAATTATTTATTTCTTATTGTTGTCTAAGAACCATGTGATAGATGCCCACTATTAAGACTAGGGTCAATGTTATTTTATCATGATGCCAAAGATCAATTTTCATCATTGTACTTATTCAAGGCACTAGAGAACTAGTTTTCACCATTAGATGGATTTTTTTCCTTCTTTATGACTATTAGACTGGTGAGGAGATGATATGGGTGGATAGAGTGGAAGTGGGATTCCCCCAAGAGTGGGGACTCATAGATAGAAGAAGATGGATCCTATCAGGTATAGAGGTGCTTTAGATGCATGATATTCATGGGATCATCAAGATATTATCCATAGAGTGTGGCTAATTATATGCTCTTGAACTAAGATTGGTAATGATAATATAGGGTCCTAGCCAAATAGCTTTAAATTTCCCCTACTTAACTCTATCAAAATTTGTATTTTTATGATTCTCCTCTAGGATTAGGTGACCAACTTTGAATTCCCTAGACTATATCTTCTTATGATATTAGCCTTTGAGTTTATTTTGATATTCTTATACGTGATTAAGGGCCTTCTAACACTTTTCATCAAGAACTTCTAGTTCCTATAGGAATTCCTACCTATAATTATGGTCATTCATGATCCTTCTTAATGAGATTCAAAAGGAGGGAAGCTCAACTTCCAATGGTAAGATTGGTTCTATCCTATATACCAAGGAATATGGATTTGCCCTAGTAGGTATGTAGACACTTGTAAAATAAGAACAGAAAGATGGATACAATTATAGGTGCCAATTTATGCCTACTAGATTAACTTTTTTATTCAATATTTTATAAGGGTCTTGTTGGCAGAATTTTCTTTCCCATTACCTTAGGGATAATAAGGAAAGGAAAAATGTTGTGTGATGTGATATTTTTGACATAGGGACTCAACCTCCTAATTTTTGAATGATTTGGCATTATCCAAAATGATGTTGGTAGGTATGAAAAAGTGGCAAATAATCTGATTGTGAATACATTTAGAGATTTGGATGACAGTTGTATAAGTGAGTGGCATCACCTCTACCCATTTATTGAAGTAGTCCATTAGTGTAATAATAAACTTATGACCATCTAATGAAGTTAGATTAATGTTTCTAATTAGATCAAGGCCCCATATGGAAAATGGCCATAGACTAATGATAGGCTATAATTCATATATAGGGTAATGAATGAGGTTCCCATGTTTCTGATAGGCTACACATTTGCTCACATATTTACAAGAGTATTATTCCATGGTTAGCCAATAATACCCATTTCAGAGAAATTTCTTGGCCATGTCCATTCCACTGATGTGCCCACCACATATACCATCATGAACCTTTTTAATCAACTAAGAGGCCTCTTCTAATGTCAAACACCTTAAAAAAGTTACATTATAGCCTCTATAATAATGCTTGATACCAAGGATTGTGTATCAAGAGGTGAAATGAATGAAGGCTTTACATTGGTGGTGGTTAAGGTTAGGAGGGATGATGCTATCATCAAGGTAACTATAGATGTCATGGTAGGAGGGAGACTAAGATCATTTATTACATAAATTTAAGAAAGAGCCATAGATTGGTGGGATAGAATAATTAGATGCTTGATTAAAAATTTCCCTTCCAAAACATCTTTGGTGAGATCTATGAGAGATCTAATGGTAGCCATTGAATCATTTAATTTATTACTTCCTCATGGCACTTGCTCAAATGATATAGATTGAAAATTTTATTTTAATTGATCCAACAATTACATATCAGGGATAAAATATTTGTCTTTTGTCTATAATTCATCATTGAACTACTTGATTATTAACTATGAGTCACCAAATACTTACAACTGCTAGATATTGCACTGAATGGCTACATGAATATTAGCTATCAAGGCTTCATATTATGAAATGTTGTTAGTGTACAAGAAGGCAAGGTGAAATTATTTTATAATAAGATCACCTTATGGGGTGATGAGGAGGATGACTACCCTTGATCCATGTGTGGTGAATGAGTTATCAAAATATAATTTTTAGCTACTTGATTGTCAAGTACTCATTATAGATTCATCTAGGAAGTTTGTTACAAGGGGTTTAGTCACTTCAAGTGGTGCTTCAGTGAATTGATCTATTATTACATGTATTTTTATATCCTTTTGATTAAAATACTCAATGTCAAACTCACTAAGAAAAATTATCCACTTTGTCATTCTTCCAGTAAGAGATGATTTGGATAATAAATATTTTAGGGGATCAACCTTGGAAATGAGTTGTACCTATTTATTTAGCATGTAGTACCAAACATTTTATGGGGAAAAACCACTATCAGACATGACTTTTCTATTATCATATAATTTATCTCATATGATATCAATGTGTGACTGAGATAATATGTGGCTTACTCTTTGACTAATCATCATGTTTTTATAGGAGGGCACCCGTTTCACATGGGGCTACTAAAATATATAAGAGCAAAGGTCTACTTGAGATGGGTGGTGCCAACATAGGTGGGTTACCTAGATACTATATGAGATTTTAAAAATTTTGTTGACACTTTGAATTCCATTAAAAGGTAGTCCCCTTATTTAGAAGATGGGTGAAGGGGTGGAATTTATCTACAATCTAGGAAATAAAGCACCGAATGGCCTATAATTTGCCATGAAGACTTTTGAGCTACTTAAGATTGTAAGGTGGAGGAATTTATATGATAGCTTTTACTTTTGTTAGGTCTAGTTCTATGTCTCTTATATAGACTATAAATGCAAAAAAAATTCTTGAGGTGAAATGAAATACATATTTCTTAGGATTTATCTTGACTTTCTATTCTCACAATTGTTTAAAATCCATCTTAAAATGGCATGATGTTCATATCATAAGCAAGACTTCCCTATAATGTAATCCAAATAATCCTTCATTATGTCATGCATCATGTCATGAAACATAATCATCATGGCTTGTTGATAGGTTGGACCAACATTTTTAAGTCTGAAAGGCATGACTTGATAGCAAAATGTTCCCCATGGAGTGATAAAATTTGTTTTGTGTTCGTCCTCAAGTGCAATTTTAATTTGATTTTATCCTTAGAAACCATCCATGAGAGAGAGAATTTGATACCTAGTAGTTGAGTCTATAATCTTGTCAATGTTTGGAATTAGGAAGTCATCCTTTGGATATGCACTATTTATATCTCAAAAGCATGTAAAAATTCAAATTCCACCTTATGGTTTGGTTATATGGAAAATGTTATAAATCCAATAAGAATAATCATTAGGGTGGATAAATATAGCTTTCAAGAACTTATATATCTCTTCTTTGACTAATAGCGCCACTTTGGGATGCATCTTTCATAATTTTTATTTGATTAGTTTTGCATTTGGATGCACAAACAAATGGTGTACTACCAATAAGGGATCCAATGTAGGAATGTCAGCATAACTCCATGTAAATATGTCAATAAAGTCTTTAAGCCGCTCTATGATAACTTCACATTCCATAGGTGTCAAAGATGCCCTCAATTTAATTATTTTATGATGTTAATTTATCCCAATATTGAATTCTATCATATCTTCAATAAGAGAGGGTGAATTTTATTTTAAATAAGGAGGCAATGACATTTTTAGAACATCTAAAGAAAATAAATCTATAAACTCAGTGCCAATGTCAAAAGATTATTCTAATTTGAATGAGACATGTGGAAATTCATTTTTTTCTTTAAGAGGCTCTTCCTCTTCAGAGTACTCTTAATCAATTTGATTATGGGGTTATTATTATTCACCAAAGTATGCATATTAGCAAAGATTTATGGAAAATCCTTTTTTATGGTCACTAGATGGTATAAAATCTCATGCTTTTTTATATTCCAAAATTTCTTCATCATTTTTAAATGTGTCAAAAGAAAGTTTTTGTTTTGAATCCTAGTTTATAAGTGATGGATAGTGGAGGTAAATATTGATGGTGTAGATGGTAGTATCAAGGAAGAGATTAATGGAATCAATTTCCTTGAAGAGACTAAAAATAGAACTTATTTCAGTGTCTTCACCATGGAGAGATGGCCCAGGGATTGAAAGAGTATCAACAATGATATTGTTTAGGTCATCATCATATATTACATACCATAAACCAAAATACTATGGATATTTTTAAACCATGATGGGTTTAATTATGCCTTTCTCTTATTTACCTAGTACTTTACCTTTATAATGCATATTCTCTATCATCCTTTGGACATGGGGATATTATTTTCCTAGAGAGATAAGGGCCTCTTCATCTATAATAAGCCATGAATCATCTGGTTCTTCAATGCATTATTTAGATAAGAACCCAACACTTAATAAATCCATTGGTCTAAATTGGTATTTGATGGGATTAGTCTTCCTCATGGATGGCCATCTATAGATATGTAGAGAGAGAGAGGCAAATCATTAATGTAAAAGGTTTTATATTCATATTCTCCATAGCTTATGGGTGTGATCTTAAAATGAGTGATATTGGGTAGTGGATTAGATGTAGATTTGAGCTAATCAAGGGATATGTATTTGGTAGATATTGGACTTAATATGGAATTATCTATGACATGAGAAGGTGATGATGATTGGTCCATCTAATAGCTATGAAGATGGTCAATTACTCTGAGAATGGTAACTTCTATACCAGAGTGGGGAAATTTGAAACATTGGTGTAAAATGGATGGAATAGCTTACATTTCATGGATCCATAGATGTCCAAGAAACATATTATAAGGTAGTTATATATCCATAACATGGACTAGTGTTTGATTCACTAATTTTTCCTTCAATGATGGGAAGATAAATAGTCCCAATAGATAGCCTCTTATTATCATCATAGGCTTTTCTCATTATCAAGGTGGGCCCCATTGATGTTTTTAAATATACCAATTTCTTCAAAAAGTCTAGATTACATAAATTTAGCATTGATCCTACATCTATGAGAACCCAGGAGACATGATGGTGGGATATGGACACTTCAATGTATAAGGGATAATTATGGTGTGGGGTAATGGGAGGCATATCCTAGACACCAAAAATGATATGTTGTAAAATGGATAAATGTCTTATTAGTGTTTGAAAATTATCAGTATCAAAGCCAATAAGGACTTTTAGGTCATTAAATACTTGGTTTAGTATCACTTAGTGTAAATAATATGTTGTAATAATCTTCATTAAGGATATCTAAGATAGAGTTTTCTCAAGTTGTTGAATGATGTCATAAGATTTATCAAAAGAATTTGAAGCTCTTTTAGGATCATTACCCTTTTGGGTGGCATATGAAGTGGATGGGTATTTAGGTGGTACCACATGAGATACTATATTATTGCATATATTAATGAATAAATAATTAGTAGTGGACCAATTATTCTTTAGAATAGTGGATGAAGATAGAGTAGGTTCTTGGAGGTTATAGATTTTAATGGTATTAATGTAGTAGTAAGGCACATTATGTTAGTCAATATAGTTGAATGAAGATGCTTGACCCTATTATCTTGGTGGTATTTGATTTATTTAGTCATGCTTAGGGAGTACATACTTGTAGATGCCAATATTCCCATTGGTTGATTGATTTGGGGGAGCTTTTCCTTCAATTTGAATGTCACCTTTCTTAATTAAATCTTGGATGTAGTGCTTAAGTTGCATACATCATTCCATATCATACCATTTAACCCTATGGTATGTTTAAAATTCATCTTCATGATACCAATCTAGCTTGGGTTGGTGATCATACATAGGTTTGATTTTAGGCAAGGTGATCATATTGGTGAAAATTATTTGATCTAAGACTATTAAAATTGGAACTCCCAAGCTTATGATTGGTCTTTTTTGTGTACATGGCTTTGTCTTGCCTCATGGAACTTGGATGAAAGATAAATTTGGTTATTATGTGGGGCTGTTATTTTTAACTATTTTTACATGTTGTTTATTTTAATCAATCACCCCATCTCCGATGACATTCTTGTTTTTGTTGAAGACTTTAGATTTCCCTAAAAAAGAGTTGTCTTAATTTTGGGTGTGATTATTTCAAGAATATAGCTTGATTGTCCCATTTTTAATAAGGGCCTTATTGATTTTAATTATTTTTTCTATTATCTAATCAAAGGTATTGACACACTATACATTTTATTGATATTTGAGCTCAACATTTAGTTATCCACAAAGATCTTGGACAATTCTTTCTCAGGTATTTTACATCTCAAGTGGCTCGTCAAACTTTTCCATCTCTATAAGAAGTATGCCAAAATTTTAATTATTTATTGAATGGTATTATAGAGGTTAATTATTGAGATTTCATTCTCAATAATAATTTAAAAATGTCTAATGAATTATTCTATCAATTCTCCAAAACTAGATATTGACCCCTTAGGTAAATACATAAACCATTCTAAAGTGGGTCCAATGAGAATTTTGGGAAAAAGTCTCAATAAATAATCATCTTTGTAAGACATATCATGGCAAGCCAAATAAAATTATTTGGCATGATCTCTAGGATCTCCTTTCCCTTGATACTTATCAAAATTTGGTACTTCAAAATGTGAAGGAAAGGGTATTTATAAAATACTCATGTCTAATTGTGAGGAAACAATGTCTTTATACTTATATTTGAGGGATTTTGATAATGGATCTATTTGTTGGAGGGTATATTTTATCACTCTTCATTATTATGAAAAAGTGTGATCCCCAAGAGCATTAGTGGTTTAATTTTGGCTTCCATGGGGAATATGGGTGTTATGGGCATTATGGGTGCTATGAGTGTTGTTGGTGTTATTGGTATTGTTAAAATTATTGATGTTATTGGTGGTATTTTTATTATCAACATTAGCATTTAGGATGTTCTATTGATGGGATGGTGGATGTTGATTGCATAGTAGAAGGTTGATTTGTTATGTTAATTGGTCTAAGTGATCTTTTATGATACCTTGTCTATGATTACCCTCAATATGGTTATTATAAAGGGGTAGTGGCCATTCTTCTTCTACAAATATGTGGTCCACACCTTATTATTCTAGGGGAAATTGATTGGTATATATATTATTATGGGGTGTGTTTGAATGAGATGGAGGGCAAACTAGATTATGTAAGAGTGTACTATTGAAAGTAGAAGGTAGTGTGCCCCTTATTTTGATGGCATGGGATAGGACATGGTCATGGTTTTCATATAGACATCAATTAATTAAGTTCCTAACTTTGGCATTATGTAAGGGTATAAAAAATTCATCCTCTCCCCTATGTGTGTGAATATAACTATGAGTTTCATCTTATTTCTGAGTTTGATCAACTATATGCCCCAATGGATCCTTGTCTCTATTGGAGGCCAAACCAATCCTAAGTTGGGCATGGGTGTGGATAACCATTTTCAAAGAGATATGTCATGAAATGTGATAGATGAAATGGAAGTCTTCAAATACTACCTCTATCTAGAGACCAAAGCTATTGGTGGTCAAAAGAGGATGATGCAATGGTTTTTAGAAGATGATAAGGTGATTAGGAATTACCAAAAGATAAAGTATAGTAAGAGACAAATCTAGAAAATATAAGGAAGAGTGATGGGATCAAATACCTTACCTACTAATAAAGAGACAATTTTATGGGTTCTAAATGACAAAGGTTTCTAATAAAGATAAAGATACGTGATGGGTGGTAGATTAGAGTCTTATAAGACTGTGTATTGATAATACCTAGTCTAGAAGATGTAGAAAGAGATAAATGATAGATGATAAATGACCACTAAAACTTGATTTCAAGATAGAATACTCTATTAAAAGATGATGAGATGGATGGGGGATGGGAGATGTATGATAAATAAGATGCATAATATGTGGTTGTTTTAGGATTAGACAAGAATGATAACCACTTAGGATGAGTTATATACAAATGGATGTTGAAGAGATGAGGGAAAGTATAGACAAAATAGTTATTAAATAAAGATGTGGGAGGAAGGATGATGATGATAATGTGTTTTGGTAGGAATGAAGAGATGTAGATAGTATCTAAATGTTAATGAAAGATGTGAAGGGGATGAATATTATGTTGGATATAGTGGGATGGATAGTAACTATAGGTAATGTTTTAGAGAGGTGGAAGGTTTGCATTAAGATTTAATAATTGTATGATATGATATGGATATAGGATGGGTAAATGATGTGGTAGGTATGAGGTGGTATGATAGAGAGAATATAAGATTAGTCAAGAAGTACTAAAAATTCACAAGACAAGATATAAAAATGGAGATGAGACAATGAGGTACATAGAAGCTAGGTATAGAATAAAGATGTGAAAGGGGTAATTAGTATAAGAAAGTGTTATAGGATGAATATAAATGGGGTAGATAGTGAATAGTGGATGTAGAAAAAGGATGAAAGATTAGGATATGGATGATATGTGGTGAATATGAGATGATAAGATACAGAAGATTTTTTATTAAAATATAGTGGTCAAAGGTGATATGGATATAGATTTAAATAAGAGGGATATCTAAATGGGTATTATATGGATGCTAGGTGTGGAGGAAGAAATGAAAAATGGGGATGAATGAACAATATATGGGTGAATGGTGTGAAGATTAAAATTAGGATATGATATTATGATGAGATAATGAGTGTTAACCTCAAGGTATCACAAAAAATATAGGTATGGTAGGCTCAACTTTTGAATAATATAAGTCTTTACACAACACTCAAACAACACACACAAGTATATTCCCTAAATTAATTAGATATTATGGGTGTGTAACCTAATTCCCTCACCATATAATAGCTTCATGAGTGAGGTTATATGCTGATGGCTTTTTATAGTATTAACCCAAGCCTCTCAACCTCACTCACACTCAACTACTACTTTGTAGTTGGTACTGGCTCATGTAGTGGTACACCTATTATGGCTAAAGGCTCATAATATATGTATACATAAAATGTTCTAGGTGAATCCCCTATATACATGAAGGCATGTTGGGACCCAATGATGTAAATAAATAGGCCAACCTTCTAGAGGCCATAAATTTTAACCCATAGCTCTGTTTGAGATCTTCCATATATCAAAATGACCGTATAAAAATATTGTTGTTATCCTATGAAGTTTTACCGACCTAAAAATATTTTAAATATTTTTTAGAGGCCATACATGATCATTTGAGGGTCCAAAATTGTAATTTAATTATTTTTTGGGGTTTTTTCTATTTTTAGAAATTGTCAATTTTTAGAACTAGACATCAACTCTAGTTGAATTTCATCCCATATTCTAATTATAGTGTTTAAGATATTTTGATAGATTTTTGGGATATTTTAGAAGATTTTAAAAATAGGAATTTTATATATATATATTTTTTTTCAAAATTTGCATTTAAACTCAAATTTCTATGTTGAGGCTTATTTAAGCATGGTTTGGGTTTATAATTATTTCAATTCATTTAGTACAAATCAATACAAGTTATTTTTTAGAATCTTGGCCTATTGGTAATTTTATTTGTCTTGATAGTTTTTGGTTTCATTATCTGGTATCAGAGCAAGCTCAAATATTGAATGATTAAATAATGGTGAGAGGATGAGTAGATGAACTGGACTATACAAGAGATGTAAAGGCAAGTTCAATAATTAATAGAGGTTATCACCAATCAATATAGAAGATAAGGTGGTGATGAGGAAGACATAGATCATGATGAAGTTCAATAAGAAGAAGAATAATAAGAGCATCCACCATCGATGGAAGATAGGATGGTTCAAGATTTAGAAGGAAGAAATGAAGGAATCAAGGTTGATTTTTAAATTATAGAGGTAGTTTAAAGCTAGAGAAGTTGATATATTGGATGGAAATCATGGAGAATTTCTTTGAGTGGAAGACTATGGGGGAAGATAAGAAGGTAAAGTTTGCATGCATGAAATTCAAAGGTCATACAATGATTTGGTGGGATAACCTATAGAAAGAGAGGTAGATAAATGGTAAAGAGAAGATTGATTTGTGAAAAAATATAGAGAAGAATCTGAGGGAGAAATTTCTTCCTGTGGATTATGCATAAACCCTATATAGAAGATTTTAGAATTTGAGGCAAAAAGATCACCTTATACAAGAGTATATAGATGAATTTTATAGGATTTACATAAAAGTGGAGCATGATGAAATAAAAGAGAAAATGGGTAAAAGGTATGTAAATGGTTATAAATTTTCTATTCAAGATGAATAAACATGAATAACATACTTAACATGGAGGAGGCTTATCAATTAGCTTTGAATGTAGAAGAAAATTAAAATAGACAAAATTTTAGGACATCTACTTGTCCAAAAAGTGGTGGATACCCTATAATAAGGGGATGAGGTGGGTTTAATACCATTAGAGGTTTTTTTAATTCTAATAAAGGTGAATCATCATGTGGTGTAGAAAGGCAAGATGATAATAGGCGAGGGTTCAATACCAATAAAAAAGATGAGGATTTCAAAGAGGACAAGGTTATGGTGGTGTTAGAGGATTGTTTTAGAATTAGCATAGATATTATGTCTATTATAGATGTGGGGAATAATGTCATTGATAATTTGAGTGTCTACACTTTCAAGATCAAGAAAGGAGGCAAGAAGATCACCCAAGAGTACATCTAGTTGAGGTCAAAATAAAAGAGCATAATAATAAAGTTGTACCAATAGATGTTGGAGAGAATATCATGATGAGAAGAACCATGATCACTCAAAAGAAGGAACAAGTTTAGAATAAAGAAGGTGTTGATGCATGGATGTGATCAAATATTTTTCAAACAAGATGTACTTTAGGTGGAAAGGTATGTAAAGTAATTATAGATGGGGGTAGTTGTGAAAATATGGTTGTTAAATAAATGATTGAGAAACTAAATCTACAATGTGAAAATCATCCTAATCCTAATCATATTTCATGGTTTAAGAAAGGGAATGAAGTTACAGTAGATAAAAATGTGATTAATCAAGTTTTCTATAGGATAGAGTTATAATGATGAAATATGGTGTGATGTTATTCCAATGGATGCATGTCATGTGTTATTGGGAATACCATGGAAATTTTATAGTAAAGTAATGCATGATGGAGAAAAAAACATGTATGCTTTTCAGAAAGGTGGTACAAAGGTAGTTTTGTTACATCTTAAAGAGGAAGAGAAGACAAAAATCATGCTCTCTACTAAAAAAATTATCCAATTTATGAAGTGGTAGGTTGTTGTTATGTATTAGTATCAAAGAATGAAGAAATAGAAATGGTGCCAATACCAATACAAGCATCAAGAGTGTTGAAATAATATGTAGATGTTATGACTGATGAGTTACCAAATGATTTATCATTAAAAAGAGATATTCATCATCACATTGATTTGATTTTAGGATCAACTCTACCTAATCAAGTAGCTTATATGATGAATCTAATAGAACATGAATAATTAAATAAATAGGTTAATAAAGTTCTAAGAAATAAGGTGATAAGGGATAGTATGAGTTTATGTGCAACATCAATGTTTATAACTCCAAATAAAGATGGAAGGTGGAGAATGTGTGTGGATAGTAGATCAATTAATAAAATTATAATAAAGTATAGGTTTCCTATACCTTGTTTAGATGATATGATGGATATGCTTGCAGGAGAAAAATATTCTACCAAGATTGATCTAAGGAGTGGTTATTATCATATTTTAATTCATGAAGGAGATGAGTGGAAAATAACATTCAAGACTAGGGATGGCTTATATGATTAGATGATGATGCCATTCAAATTATCTAATGCACCTAGCACATTTATGAGGGTGATGAATATAGTGACACAAGAATATATTGGTAAGTTTATGGTTGTTTATTTTGATGATGTTTTGATATTCATTAAAACTAAATAATAACACTTACAACATTTGAGAATGATAATGGATTTGTTAAGAAAGGAGAAGTTGTATAAAAATTTGAAGAAGTGCATGTTAGTAAAAAATAGTTTGTATTTTTGGGATTTGTAGTTTTAGTAGATGGTGTGAAAATGGATGAAGAAAAGATAAAGGCAATTATTGAGTTTCCTATTCCAAAAAACATTATAGATTTAATATTTTTCCATGGTTTAGAAACTTTATATAGAAAGTTTATTAAAAAAATTAGTAGTATTGTGGCACCAATAACAGATTGCATGAGAGGGAAAGAATTTGTATGGAATAGAGTAGCACTTGAAAGACAAATTTTAGCATTACCAAAAATTTAAAAGGTGTTTGAGGTTGATTATGATCCTAAATTTATGGGAATTGGTACAATGTTGAGTCAAGAAAGAAAGCCAATAACATATTTTAGTGAGAAATTGAATGAGGTAAGAATAAAGTATTCTACTTATTATGTTGAAATTTATGAAATTATATAAGCATTAAGACATTGGATGAATTATTTAGTGCCTAAGGAATTTATACTATTTATAGATCATCAACCTTTGAAGTATGTGAATACACAAACGAAGTTAAATAGTAGGAATGGAAAGTGGGTTTCTTAAATTACAGGGGTATAATTTTGTTTTGAAACATAAATTAGGAAAAAAGAATGAGGTAGTTAATTCATTAAATAGGAGGGTAGAGTTATTAATTACTATGGTGAGTGAATTAGTTAGATTTGAATCTATCAAATAATTATATGATATCGATCCATATTTTAGCAAGGTAGTTGAGAAGTGTAGGAATCCATTAATAAGTGGGACATATGATATTCATGATGAGTATCTTATGTAAGAAGTTTATTTTGTCAAAGAGAAACAATTATGCTTTCTAGTTGGGTCTCTACAAGATAATATAATAAGAGAATTACATAGTGGTTGTTTGGCTAGACATTTTGGTAATATGAAGATAATAGATTTAGTGGAGAAAAATTATTTTTAGATGAAGAGACATGTGACAAGGTATGTTTCAAGGTGTATAATATGTTAGGTGGGTAAAGGACATGCACAAAATACTAGATTATATATGCCATTATCAGTTTTAAGAGGACCATGGATAGATTTGAGTATGGACTTTGTGTTGAGATTGCCAACCACACAGTGAGGTAATGATTTCATTTTTTTTTGTTGTAGATAGATTTTATAAAATGGTTCATTTCATTACATGTATGAAATACATTGATGCCACTAGGGTTGAAAAATTATTTCTTATGGATATTGTGAGATTGCATGGTGTTCTAAAAATTATTAATTCAGATAGGGACATGAAATTTCTAAGTCATTTTTGGAGGGCTTTGTGGAAGATGGGTAATAAGATAAAATCTAGTAGCGCATATCACCCAAAAATAGATGGACAAAAAAAATTTGTGAATAGGATCTTAGAAAATTTATTAAGATGCATAACGGGAGAGAAACTAAAGCAATGGGACTTGGCTTTACCATAGGCTGATTTTGTATATAATAGTTTAGTGAGTAGATCAAGAAAGTCACTTTTTAAAATTGTTTATGGGATAAATATTATGTGTATTTTAGATTTGGTATAATCTCCAATTGCAAATCAAATTAGTGATGATGTATAATTTTTTACATAACATATGTAGAAGTTGAAACGAGTAAGAATAAAGTTGTTGGAAATTAATGAGAAATATATAGTAGTGGATGTCAGAAGAAGATCCAAGGTATTTGAAGAATGAGATTTTGTAATGGTTTACTTGAGGAAGGAATAATTTCCAAAAGTCACATATAATAAGTTGAACTACAAGAAAATTAGACCATGCATAATTGTGAAGAAAATCAATGCTAATGCCTATGAGGTATTTTTATCATAGAATTTTCATATATCTACAATATTTGATGTTTTAGATATATATGAATTCCATGGAGAAGATGGTGAAGATGATGAAGGTGAAGAATTAAATTGAGAGCAGCATGTTCTAAAAAAAAAGAAATAAAAAATAGTGCAGGTTTTGGATATGAAGACAATGAGCACAAGGCAAGGGAATTATAATAGGTATTTGGTGAAATCAGAAGGATTTTAGGAAGAAGACAAAAATTGGATTAAAGAATGGGAGCTAAAGAATATTGACAAGGAAAAATGGCAACAGTATAATCAGGCTAACTTGCAGTAGTTGAGTTATTTTCAACAAGAGGAGAATGATGTAGAAAAATAGGTGAACCGTCTAAAGGCCATAACTTTTGACCCATAGTTCTGTTTGAGATCTTCCACATGCCAAAATGACTATATAAAAAATATTGTTTATATCCTAGGAAGTTATACCTGCCTATAATTTTTTTCAATTTTTTTTAGATTCCATACATGATCATTTAAGGGTTCAAAATTATGATTTAATTAATTTTTGGGGTTTTTTCTATTTTTAGCAATTGTATATTTTTTGAACTAGACATCAACTTCAATCGAATTTTGTCTCATTATATAATTATAGTGTTTAGGATATTTTGGGACATTTTTTAGATATTTCAAGAGATTTTAGAAATAGGCATTTCTTAGATTTTAGTTTTCTTTGAATTTTGCATCTAAACTCTAATTTATAAGTTGAGGCTTATATAAGCATGGTTTGGGTTTGTAATTATTTTAATTCATCCGATATGAATTAATACAAGTTATTGTTCATAATCTTAGCCTATTATTAATATTATTTATCTTGATAGTTTCTAGTTTCATTATCAAAGTTCATGTAGTAAACTATCTAACTACCCTATGTCTTGGAGCCTAACCACCCCCCACTCCATATAATCCTTTATAGGTAATTCCATTTAGTCATGTAATGACAACTATCCTAATTTTTAGACTCAATTAAAACATAGAGATTTGTTAGTACATGGTGATGAAATCCACATCACCAACCCATAGATGATAATCCTATCGATGGGGATGAATTACACATCATGCACTATCCTATACATGGGGGGTTTAACAAATAGGCAATCAAAATATGATTAATTAACTGACTAATTACCTATGTGTGAAGAGCACAAGTATACAAAATTATTAACAATTCAACACATACACACAAGTAAATATATACAATTAAATGATAAAATATATGATAATTAGGTTAATATACTATAGGCACTCCTTGAAATCACAAGGGTTATAAATCTAAGTGGGGTGCCTTGGCCTTGAGGGGTTTTGCACCAAAAAAGATTAATAGTTTGATTTTTTATAAAACCATAAGTCCATGTAAAACCATAAATACACAGAAAAATATCAAAACTACAATACATTAAATCACAACTAAAAAAAATCACATGTCTTGAGTTGTGACTTTATAAAAGGGTTAGTAAACCATGATAGTTTACCTAAAAAACTACAATAGTTTTACAAACTCACTACTAGCTAGAACAAAATCACAATTATTACAGATCACAATTTAAGATTTTATAAATAATACAATTAAAAAATTTACCTAAATGTCCCTAAGATAATTCTTCTACCAAATTAATTACATGGCAAATTAATCAAAAAAATGATTAAATAAGTATAAAGACGTAAATATATATACAAGATTATGATGAGCTTTTATAACTATAGTCAAAAGGAATTTATGCTACTAGATAAAATAAGAAATATTCTATCTACTTTATACATAGCCTAATGCTTTTCTAAATCTTAAGCTAAATAACCTAGATTACTCCTTTAACTAGAGGATTACAAAGTTGTAACTGTAACTAGAAAAATTATAACTGCCTAGATAAAATCACAAGTTTGAGATTTACAAGTTTGTATTAAATTTTAAAATAGTATTGGAATGGGATCTAGAATGTTGGTGTTGTCTTTATTCTACCCCATGTTAATCCTAAAAACATGGAGACAAAATTGTTAGGACCCCTCTGTAGGTAGTTGGTTAAGTCAAATACCAAGATTGATAAATGGTTAGGATTAACAAACTTAGCTATAACTAAGTTTCAAGGAACCTTAAAACATTTTCTATAGAACATGATATCCTTATATTGATTATTCAAAAAATAAATAGGTTAGATTTTTACCAGTTTTATTGGAAAGGACAAAACCAAAACTATTGATGATAATACTGCTATTACCAGGTCAGAGTTGTCAATCATAGAGTCATAATTTTATGAATGATATCTAAATACTTCCAAGCTTGAAGAAATATTCTCTCCCATATAAATATAAAATTTAATCCTCTCCTAGGCATCAAAAGTAACTTCTATAAATTTTTATAGTTAGGTAATAGTAGGTGTAAGACAAACTTAAGTCCTTATAAAGCTATCATTATACCTTACAAAATTATTATTATTAATACAAAGTCATAACTATCTAAGTCATGGTTTTACATTCGATGTACCAATAGATGAATATCAAGTTAATTATTTATTTTCTTGCACACAAAAGATTATAAATAAATAACCATATTATTGAAAAAATTGTTTCAGCAAGAATAGACCATAGATCCACCCCTAATTATTAAGATTGACAAAATCATGATTGTAACCTAAAATAGTGTTATTACTAGAACAAAATTGTAACTTTTAAAATTGTTGTTTTGTCAAAACTAAAAACCCTACACAAATTTTAACCATTAGTGATTAGTGTAAAAATTGATATTGGATATATAAAGTCATGACTACAATACTACAAATACTAGTGCAAAATCATAATTTGCATGTACGTGAAAAAAATTCAAAATCTAACCTTAAATCAATATTTAATTTGTCCTAAAGTCACTCAAATAACTTACATAAAGTTTATAATGTTATTTAAAAGAGTAAAATCCCACTGCGGTCACCAAAATGTGCACTAAATTTTAGATCCAATCTATATTACGAATTCTACTAATAAAAACCTAAAACTTAATCACACCAGTATGAATGGATAAAATAAAAAATTAGAATAATAATAACATTATCACCATCATTTTACATCTTTATGGCTCCACTCCAAGATTTTCAAGTGGATTATCTGATGTCTAAAACTTGAAATGTTGGATTACTTAATAAGTGTTGATAATGGCTTTCAAGTGATTAAATGGGTTGGGTGATAACTATGGAAGGATGCAAGAGATATTTATGGATGTAAGATAGTATCAAGGTTATGGATTTATGGATTTACAGTTTATTTTGAGGGAGGAGGGAGAGTTTTAATAAATAGGCATATAGTGAGAGATCAATGGCTCAAATTCAAATTTGGGCTATTGATATCAAGGGCTAGGGATTTTCCATGGAATTTTTAATTCCATAGAGATATATATAACTAGAGAGTTCTAGGGAAGTGGTTTATAATAGGGAAAATTTATATAATCCTTCAATTATATAAATCTCCTCATAGGGTTTAGGGTTTTAGGAGAGGCTAGGATAGGGGGTGGTTAGGCAAGTAGATTATTTTGGAATTTTAAATTGGCTACTTGGGTTAGGGAGCCGGTTAGTGGGTAAGAGGTTATATTGAAGGTTTTAATTAGGGGATTAATTATTTTTAATATGGAGTAAAGGTTTGTGGTGTATATGAATGGGATGGAGGTTATTAGGCTATTATTTGGTTTAGCTAGGAAATATAGAAATTGAACAAATTAGTAGGAATTATAATAATTAGTATAACTAGTGGGGCAAGCATAATTTAGTGCATACACTACCCACATCAAAATTTTATTTAATTTAGTCTAATTTGGTATATATTTCATTTATCATTATACAATCTTGATGCAATGTTACACCTTATTATCTCATCATACATTTCTAAAATTGAATCCTCACATTTTTATCTACATCCTCATTTTCCAATATAAATTAAATATCCCCATATACCCTTCCCATCCATTCATTGTCATTTTTATTTGTTGATCATAGTAAAATAATTTATCCCACATAAACATCCATCAATGGATTGAATTCTTATTCAGGTATTTCAAAAATAGACCCATTATAAATATCATTATTACTTGGGATATTTTGATTGATTTAGTCTTATCTACGAAATTTTGTATCTTGATTTAATATTTGGTTGTCTATATATTTGTCTTATATTTATTATAGTAAAAAAATCATCTAACATCCTACTAAAATTTACAAATGGTCTATCCAAAGCAAATAATTTTATTTCCAAAGACTTTATCTTTGAAAGTCAATATTCTCTACCTCCACCCCATGCACTTTTTCTCCAATGTTTAATGTCATATTTTAGTCCCTTATTAATATATTTCATCTCTTTGATTTATTTTACAGGTTTAAGAGGAGGTTGCCTATATAGAAAGTATATATCATCATTATATTTTTTACTCCATATTATGATTAGATGAGACCATTACATATCCTTTATTGTTGATTTGTATTCCATCAATGTTATGTCATCAATGATAGGGAACCTAACCATATTGAGTTTGATAATACCCACTATATTGGGGTTTTAATCCAATAAGTGTGGCTCCACAAAGGCATTTAATTAATTTTCTTCCTCAATAAGTTAGGGAGTGAACTTACTTGATCACTATGGTAATGTTATGTAGGTGTCTATGATATGTGGAAATGAAAATGTGTCTAATTTCCATAATGATGATACTAATATACTAAAATTACCATCACTATCCTCATGAGTGTGTCCCAATATAATTAATATTACACACATAATGTTAAATACCCTTCCTGTTTTCATCATTGATGCAAATTTAAATAGGAGATGACTCTTGTTTTTAATCAAATAATTATCTAATTTCAAATATATGATTAGTGATTGCCTTTTAAATGATGTATTGTTACTAGTAAGACTAATTACTTCCGAATGGACAATTTTATGTTTGTACTCTTTAAATTTTTCATGCACTTCATTTTTTAATAGGTCATCATGAAGTGGATGTTTTTATGATTCACTACTATTATAAAATAAATCCACATATGCATCAGTGACCATTTCTTTGAGCTTCCTGAGACATAAAGCCATTGATGCAACTACATAATTTGATCCATATTAAATAAATGGTAGGTGAAATTGGCCAAAAAAATATTATTTACATGTCGGATCATACAAGTTAAACTAACTAGGAGGTTCATATCATTATTGATTGACTTAGCTTCTATGATCATCCTTGGTACAAAATATTTCATATTTTCCATTTTATCATGTACAATGATTAAGAATAATTGAGTTTGTTACTTTTATTGAGATATGTGGTAATATTAATGTGGATGACATATTTGAATGTATTTATTATGCAATTTATGTTCCTACTCAAGTTTGAGAGTGCTTTTTGGAATATAATGGATCTAAGTTTGTTGTAAAGACATGTACACTCATCTCACTAGGTGAATAAATTATTGTTTTTAAATTAAAATATGTTGAATATTTTTTATTTATCCTATTGAATTTTGGCTTTGACATAGGAAGAAAGATCAAAAATTTATCTTCTCATTACACTTATTTTGCATTAAATTGTGGCTATAAAATGCAAGAAATTGTCTTTAAGGAACTTTGATTCAATCTTGTCTTTAAAAACAAGTTAAATGTGGAGAAATATATGAATTTATATCAATCATTCTTGATATTTAAGAAATTTAGTGGATATTATTTGACTTTTTTCTCTTACCGAATGTTACCATATATTGCACAGCTATCGTAATTTATCCAATCACATCCATAACTATATAAGGTGTTCCTTGGTTACCCATAATATTTTTTACATGATTATAATAGATATCCATCACATTAAATTTCATTTTATATACCTTTGTAGATTACTCAGACACATTGAAGATATAATTTGTTTTCAATGCATCTAACATAAATTTATTTCATGCCTCTTAAATTAGGGATCTAATTTTGTGCCAACTAATTTTGACTGAAGCAATGGGTAATTTTATAATATAAATTTATTTATGGTAATTATGTTCCAAAATTTACACTTGATCCAAAAATATTGACCATTTTTTATCCTCATCAAATTTTCACTTTGATGAAATGGGTATATTGACATTCAAATTTTGATAATTTTTAGAATTGCAGGGTATTTTGATAACTTTTTTAGAATGATTATAATTAGTTGCATAAAAATAAATTTAATATAACAACTAATTTTATTTCTCTTCTAATGCATCCCACATGTCAACCTCAACCTATTCTATGACTTATTTCAATATGACATCCATGAAAGAACCATTAATGTTGGCCAATTTCCAAGATGGCCATTATATGATAAATCCTTTAGATGTGGAACGTCTTTTGAAATGAAGGTTTATTAATTTATAAATATTCACATCAAATCTATTCTAATATAGACCTTTAAATTTTACCATATCTCCTTTAAGTACATTTTTAATTATTCCCTTTGTAACATATTTTATCATAAATGAGTATAAGTGGATCAATTTGACACCAAGACCATTTAACTTCAAATTATGTTCACCACCCTATACAAGGGAAATAAAAAAAATATATCACTTACTTTAACAATTAGGGTGATTCCTATTTTATATAAAATAATTTTTCCAATTTGCCAAACTATTAATTTCATGTGTTGTAACATGTTTGAGAATTTAGAACCTAAATTTACCACATTTTTACCATTACATTACAATTAAGGTGTTCAAATATCTCTTCATAAATTTTATGATCTTCTATCACATGATTTATAAACCCTTGGGCTATGTCATCAATTATTTAATAAAATTACTATTTGAGAACCACATTTTTATCAACCAAATCAATTTTTTCTTTAGGACATATAATAATTTTAATTTTAGCCTAATCAATGAAATCTCCCTCAAGTTACATGATAACACTATAACTCTATGAGTCCCTATTATATATTTAATTGATAGGAATTAGTGTAATTGATAAATATGTGTGCTTTAAAAATTCCCTCTCTTCACACACAATATAGTATCATTTATTCTAAACATCTTCCAAATTTTAATTTCCATAAACTAAAAAATATAATTGTAATTTTCCATCCAATACCCTATTTACACTAGAAACAACAAATTTTCTTCTGACACATCTACAATGTAGTGTTTTCCTACTTCAATACACTACCATCTAAAAAATTCATTCCTTTTGAATAAAAAAACCTAATCATCCTTCCAAAATGTATTAGACATCAATGTTACAATATAAAATATAAAAAAGTGATAAAACTAAAATTTATAAATTTAAATCATATGAGATCATTTAAAAGAAATTGAAAATTAAAAATATTCAACATGATATGAAAAAATATGTATCTATGTGTTATTTTAAATGTTGAATATGAGGAATGAAATAATAATTTGGTAAGCTTGGGGTAAATTTGATATTTTACCCTCCAAGTTTTCATAATTCAACATTACCCTTATAAATATAGGTCAGTTCATATTTCATTTAATAATTCAACATAAAACATTTCCCTTAAAAATTTAGGTCAAGATTTAAATCAATTTTTAGTTCAACATTATCCTAAATAAAAATATAGGTTGGTTTATAACTCAAATTTACTCTAGTTCATAATTCAAATTTTTGTTTCAAAATTTAAGTTAGGTCATAATTTAAAGTTAGTTCAATTCATAATTCAATAGTTCCCTTCAAAGGGTAGGTTAGTTCATAATTTAAAGTTAGGTCAAAATTTAGTTTAGTTCATAATTCAACATTTGCCTTAAAAAGTTATCTTAAAATCCTAGGACTTCTTATGTAGTCATTGGAATCCTAGGACTACATAAGTAGTCCTCAAAAATTTAACCTTACTTATGCACCCATAAAAACCTAAATACTATGTAGATAGATTTTGAACCCACAATATCATTTTCATTTTTTGTAGTTGCATCCTGCACATATTTTCCCATGCCTTGAAAACATTTTCCTCTCTTGTAGTTTTTATCATGTGTTAAAACTCTCATCCTTGATTTCATTTTTTTAGGGCCATGCATCCCTAATTTTTTTTGTGTTTGTAGAGACATAAACCCTTGACAATTTTTCTTATGCCTTATAACCCTCTAACCCTCACTTCTAGTTTATCTCATTAAGTTTGTTTCTCTTTTTATATATTCTGGAGATGATTTTCACATTCCTATAATTAATATATTCATGTAATATGTTCTTCAACCCCATAAGGCATTCTTATCCTCCTCTAGACATTAATATATGAATTAAAATTAAATGATGCCTTAAAACCCTCAAAATTAATTACCAATTTTCACAAGGTCATGTATGCTCAACATTATTATCCCACCTTAAAACCCTCTTCCTCACCTATTGTTTTTATCTTCCTTTTAGATCCTCATCCTAAAAATGGTATCTCCTACCTTTCAATCCTCATCCTCAACCTACTTAAATAAATATTATAATTTGAAGTCTACTTAAACAACTAACAAAGTATGACACCTGCTCATACACCTATTGGAGTCTAACACCTTACCAAAAATATTTAAAAATATGATAATTTCTTAGAAATCAATCAGATTTTGATTCCTACTTATAAATATATTAGAGTCTAAAACCTATTTAGAAACCTATCATATTCTGGTTCCTACTTAGACAACCCCAAAATATGACAATTTCTCAAAGAGCCCAAAGTTATGTGGAATATCCAACTAGAAGAACAACCTATAGATTTTATCAAAACTTTTGTTATACAATTAAGGTTATACATTCTCATAGTTCATGTCATAAAATATTTAAAAAAGGTATACATGAAGTATGAATTTCATGGGGTCACTCCCCCATCCAATTTGGAGTCTAATGTAGACAACATCTTAGATGATGAATTAAGACATATAAGAATAGCTAAACTATATGATATAATTAATGATATCCCTAAGAAATTCTAGATTCAAATTATACATGATAGAAAGTTAGCTCAGGTTGATACATTTCCTACATTCATTTAATGTCTACAACTAGTATTAACTTTGGCCAAACACTATTACATCAAGAAAAGAGTAGTCTTGAAATATAAAAATGAAATTTTATTTCACCTTGAATAAAAATACATCGAATGCATGCTCCATATTATTAACCATGAATCCTATGTATAACTTACTCGTAAATATTCCTAAAAATTTATTTGAGTAAAATACCACTTTTTTACTCTAAAGTTATCAACAAGCAATGTCTTGAAAAGCTCAAAAAAATATTTTACTAGGTTTCCAAATTAAATGGCTCATTATAATTTCAAAATGTAAATAAATGACATAATCACACTTATGAACATAGTAGTTAGAAATCCCATTTCTAAATATATTTATGAATGGTGTATAGGTATATCCATATAATCCTCTAATATAATTAGTACATTAACTGGGCTCAATTAATTAGTGATTCAATTCATGAGTAGTTATGTTAGGTATAGATAATAAATAAAGTCTATAGAATCTCATATTTGATTTATGTTGTATCTAGGGGAATAATATTCTTAAGATTGTCCACACTAGGTCACATAAATTCTATGTGGATATAGTAATTATATCCTCAACTTGAATTTGAATCAATTGTACCTAATTCTTATCATGTAAATTATGAATTATTGTATTAATTCATCCAAATGTTTGATGAAGAACCATAAAATTTTAGAATTTATGTTTCTTCAAAAAAAAAATTATGTGATGATGATCATGGTTCATTTAATTGTCCACTTTGTCATATATCTTTGTTATGTCTTTAAAGATGATCCTTATCTATTACCAAATTGTGTTGATGACAAATGGGTGTTGATGGAGTTAGTTATCCATTTGTGTGAAAATCATAAATTTTGCATAAATAAAGCATACAATTCCCTATCAGTCATAGAATATATACATGTGCTTCATTATCCAAAGAAAGGATGATTCTTGAAAAATGATGAGTCACTATTCAATCATTCCATGTTAGAACCTATTATGACATACAATGCTTAATCAAGGATACTATATGATATTCCTAACACATTCCATATTTTGAAGATTTATGGTTAGATTTTGAGGATTAAATTTAATTTAGACTTTAGTATTATTCATGATTGTGTTTAGATCATGTAATGGAATTAAAATAACATATATTATATAAATAATGGGAGATTATAGAGATGATGTATATCCTCTATATCAAAAGTATAAAATATATATTCAACCCTCACCTCAAATTGGTTGGAGTAAAGTGGAATCAACATCAATATATGATACAAATCAAGTTGTTATGGAAAAATATCTATCTCTTGGCTTGATAATAAGAAATCAAAGATTAAAATTCAAAATTTCCATCACTTTCAAAAGCTATTATCAAAGGTCATATTTAACATCACATATCATTAGAAAAGAAAACACTTTCAAGTTCATCTTATAGTGCAGATGAAACTAAATCTATAACTAATGAAAAATATAAAGAAGAAATTATTATGAAGGTTATGAGGTCCATCACAAAATTAAAATTCAAGATTTACTCTAATGGGAGTAAAGGTTATTCAGGAATTCCTAGCATCCACAACCACTTGTTGTTCACTCCCAAACCTTTTTCACAAGAACCACCTAATAGTTCCTAGCTATGGATCATCCTTACTAACTTTTGCACCTCCTTCACCTAGTACTATCAAAAAATCACATCTCCATATTATACATATTATTAACATATTTTAGTTATTTGGACCCCTTCACATATTAATAAAATAATCCCACCTTCATCTTCCACTCTTGAAGTCAAACTAGGATTAACAAAGAAAAAAACATGTCAAAGATATTCCTTATTTTACCTCCCATACACGTCTTTAATATTCACCTAATAAATTTAAGAATTTAACAAGCCCACCTTCATATTAAATCCTTAAATTTTATGTGGGATTAATATATTAAAACAAATAATCTAAATTTATTCCTTCTTATACCTAAGTTATTTCAGTTTCATCTCATGTTTTTGCCTCTCAAAACAAAATTGATAAAAAAATCATATTAAAAATCTTCAATCATTAGAGTACCTATTTTTTTGAATGAATTGGTGAAGAAAATAAATAATATCTTCCAACCTAAGGAGATATATTTTAGTTAAATTATTATGACTTCCATTTGTACAACAAAGAAAATCAACATAATATCCTAGATTTTGATGGATGATCAAGGGGAAAGATATGATGAAATTAAATTTCAATGAGTTTAAATAGTCCAAAGAAGAATCCACTACTCAATATTATCAACTATCAAAATTTCATATATGAAAATCCACTCGAGAGGGTTGAATTAAAATGTAAAAATATAAATAGGCATGTTTTTTAAGAAGCTTGATCAAGAAAAGTCAACCAAACAACTTCTCAAAGAAAATGTTTATCAACTCTCATCCATTGTAAAAACATTAATTAAATAAACTCAGTATTTATAAAAATAACCATAAATAATTGACACAAATACATTTACCATAGCAGAGGAAATAGGTTACATACGAAAAATGGTTAAAGCTTGGTCTAAAAAATTAATAGCACAAGAAAATGTTATTATTGATATTGAGGTGAAAATGTATGAGATGATTAAATCACAAGCTAGGGAGTTATTAAATGTTGAATACATATCTTGCACAAAATAATATAGGTTAAAACTATTCTTGTTGAAATTATAGACATTACCAAAAGTATGTTTTGATACCTTAGTTCTAGAAGGAATTATTGAATACAAGTATTTGGGAGAGAAAACATAATTCCTTTACACCATAAAATTATTAATTAGATTTGATTAATAATCCCAACTTAGGTCATAATACATTAATTTGAATAGATAATTAAAATTGAGATAACTTTGGGATCAAATTTTAAATTTGGTTTACTAAAAAAGTTCATAAAGTATTTAATCTTTTTGGGTAAATTTGAAAAAGAATTGAAGAATCTATGACAAGTTCTATATCATATGTTTGATATACATGTGAAAAATGAAATTAGTGTTATGCATTTAGATGTACCAAATGATGATAAAGTTAATGCATTATTCAAAATTTTATATGATTATTGCTAGAGTTTGGAGCAGTCCAAACCAAAAGTGAGTGAATTTGCCAAATATTTATAGGAAACTATAAATCAAACTAAGGTATATAAGACTTAGAATTAAATAAATTTTAATATTTTATGAATTTTTAAAGTATTTTTTTTAATATATTTTTTTGGATGTATTTAGAGCAAAGGTGAAAGCTTTCTATTGTTCCCAAGAATGAATATAAGAAATTTTTTAGTATGCAGGAATTTGTGCATAAGACATCCTAGTGGATGAATGCATCTTTATGTATATTAATTAACTTACTTCCATTATTAAACAATTTTTTATTTTTTAATTTAATTTAAACATCTTTCATAGTTAAATTTACATTAAATTCCTTATATTGTTAAATAAATATATTATTATAAAATTTTTGGAGCCTTTGTGCTTCTCACTATAAATATTTTTTGCATTTCCAAATTTTATGGATGTAGGTATGTTATGTTTTATAATTCACATTTAATTATCTTATAATTATTATTAGTGTGATTTAATTAAAAAAAATTATTAATTATTTATATTATATTTTCTTTATGAACTTAGTGCTCCTAGTGTACATTTTTTGAAATTTATATATAATTGCTATATATAATCATACATATATACACATAAATAGTAATGAAAGTGAAATAAACTATTCTAAAATTTAAAGTGAAAAAATAGATCACGTTCTAGTTATAATATATTGTGACACACACAGGTATATTTAAAATAATAAATGACTCTAAAAAGTGGATATATTTGGTAAGTTTTTTATTTAATTAGTTAAGATCGGGTTTTACAGGGACCTAAAAAGTAAAGTTCAATATAATAAAACAGATAGGAAAAGAAGAAATAGGGCCAACATGGCTAGACATATATAAACTTTTAACAAAAAGAGACCAAGGCCAAACTAACCAGACACATCACCCTACTAAATTTCCTCAAAATGATTATCATTCTTGCTACTAACTTCTAGTTGATTTGAATTACTACTTAACAATCCTCTAATTTTAGGCTTATATTATTCCATTATGGTTTTGATTTGTCATCAAATATTTGTCTTTCTTAGTGTCATGATCACTTGGGGTATTAGTGCTTACATCCTTTCCTTTGGGGCTACCCTCAATCTTACCCCAACCTATCATCTACTATTCTCTATTCCCTTCCTTCAAGTCATCAATCTCTTATTTTATTTTATTCCATTGATCCATATAAGAAACCATATATCTACCCAAACTTTATAATTTTTTATGGATCTTCATCATCTTTTACCTAATGTCCTCTAGAAGTTTGGCAAGGTACTCATCCCTCATCCAAACCTAAGCCAATTTTAGCACATGGAGTACAAAATTAGGGTTCTATAAATCATATTGAAACTAAAGACTCATGTTGATTTTATTATCAGATCTCTTTTATGGGTGAGAAGGGTCATGATCCTTCCTCTTTTCCTTCTTCACACCCTACCATGGATTTGGGTAGGTATAAGGGGAGGCATCATGTATTTTTCCTTTCATAGTGAAGCCCTTGTTAGATATTTTCTCTTTACTACTTTAGAGTAAATAGATTTCCTAACTTCTCATGGGGGTTACCCATTTTGTGAGAATAAGGATTAACCCTTGATGGATTATATCCATTGAGGGTTTTTCCTGAAAGGTTAAAACTATAAATTTGAGAGACATGATTAACTAGTATGGTAGCCTAATACTTTGGATTTTGAAGTGATTCACTAGTAAAAAGTGATGTGAGAAGATATGGGTGAATTTTTATTCAAGATTAAGATACCACATTACCTTTAGGCATATTTTAGGTTGCATTCATGGAAGTTTATCTTGAGGGAAGCCCTTCTTATCCATATCATAAATTGTATTAGTCTATAAGAAATCTTGGATCAATTATTACTTACATTGTTTATCCTTTTAGGCCTTTATGCCCTCACATGACATACCAATTACTTCCCCTATGAGTTCTTTAGAAACATACACAATGGACCCCCTAAAGGTAACCTACCTCTGATTCCATCCTACCATGAAATCTATGGTAAGAATCTATTTATGCCATTTGATCCTTGCCATGAACTTTGATTGGCCACCCTTCCACTGCTTCTTCCAATCTTTGTTATTGGTATGGATTTGTATGCATGATATTGGTTTGTAGTAGTCCTTATCTCCCCCCATGATGTTGTTTTTATTTATACATCTACACTTAGGGTTATCTTGGGCCAAGCACCAAAACAAAATTCTAATGTTTTGTTTTATTCCCCTCTCATTCGGATAAGCATTTTTAAAATGATGTATTACACCTTTGATTTTAAACTTCATGTCATTATCATGACATAATGTGTAATTAAGCCTATTTTATAATCATGTCTAGAGTTCCTACATGTTTCTTTTTTACCATCCTACAACTTTAGTGTATTTTCATCATAATCTAGAAAGGGATAGATATGGTAGGGGTAAGTTATGGAGTCATTTCCATATGGTTAGGTTCATGCTAAATTACCATGTTTGATAAGGTGCTTGCCACTTTTTTGCCTTTATGGAAGATTTGAGAGATAGTGAAAGCATGAGAGATAAGGAAACATTTGGCATCAACAATAATTTTACTAATGGTGTGAGATGGTTAAAATTTCACCACGAGGGTGTTAATGATGTTGATTGAGTCACCTTTAATAGCTAGCTTCAAGATGTTCATTTGGGTAGTAAGAAGAATGCCCTAAAGGGTTGCCTTAGCTTCTATGACATGTTTGGTTTGGATGCCCATGGGTCTAGCATAGGTATCAATTGCCTTTCTTGAATCATTTTTTTATTTGATAAGGTAAATAAATAGGTTTTTTAGGGACTTGGAACCATGAGAGTGAATTACATTAGTTTAAATAGGCCAACCATGCATGAGAAGATTAAAAAAACAAAATAAATACTTAGAAACAAAAGTAGGAAATAAAAACAAACACTATTCTAGGGATAAATTCCCTCTTGAGTATCTTGATTAGTAGTAGTATCTTTTTCCTAGATGGTTGGTTTATCTTTTGAAACCTTGGCATGGGTACAGATCCTAGGGCTTTCTATTACCTCCCTAGGGAAGATCATCCTAGGTTGCTTGTTGCCTTTCATGTGTAGAGGAGTTTGTTTAGGGTGACCCCCTGGGTGAACCTAGAGGGGGAATTTATGGACCTTGGGGGATTTAATAATATGGTATTGGGATGTTTATCAAGTGAACACAAGACTGTATAGTGGCCTCAACCACCCAATAGAGTCCATTCTAGTCCTGTATAAGCTTTACAAACCAAATCCTACCTAATAAACCCTAAAGTTGAAGTTTTCCAATAAAATTTTATTCTTTTCCAAATCCTTTGATATTATGGCCCTACCATTCCAACCTAAATGTGTAGGATAACCAATTTTAATGGGCTTTAGCTTGGGGATAAATAAAAATTTAAGGGGTAGGTCATTGGGGGTGCCTAAGATAAATTACTCTAGGGGGAACATTTGAGAGATTGGTGGGATCCTTTAGGAGGGTCCTCCTAGGAGTCCTCCTTAGAGGAGGATCCCCCATGGGGGCCCTTATAGCATAAAAGTGTTTTTTGTGCTTGACGAGGAAGATTAGACCCTGAAGGAGGATAGGGTGTGTATCATTAACATGTTAGAGTAGAATAGTACTTTACATGAATTTGAGAAGGAAGTAATGAAAATTGATTTTAAACCCAATGAATTAATTTCAGAGTAGGACATGATGTGAAAAAATTAAGGTATAATACCTTCTAGAGTCATGTACCTCATAACCTAAAATAAAATTTATGCCCAGTTATGTGGGAGGTCAGCATGGGGGAAACCTTTATCGTTAGTTTGCAAAAATTCATTAATTCTAAAGAATAATTGTATGGATTCACTAATATTTTTATTCATTAGCTCCATCTCAAGACATGCTCATGACCTCACCAATGAATTCCTCTGAGATGTTTATGGAGATGCCTCACATAGTGACTTTACATTTTTTCTATGCCATAATGAAGTCTTGGATAAGCATGGAATTATGTTCAGTAATGTGTTCCATAAAATCAGTTAATCCCCCCTTCTTGAGTTTTTTTAGACCTTATTTTGATCTCAAACCTCTTTACATGAGGTGGGTTATAAGTGGTATCTATCTCTAGCCATGGGTGCTCGAGTCATAGGGATGGAATGGTAGGGATGAAAATTTTGGATGAAACCAAAACAACCAATAATAAAATGCAAAAGAATTCCCACCAAACTCATAATAAAATAATTAAACCCCCTTCCTTAGAAATGAAAGCAAATCAGTTGATTCAATATTTACCCCATCAAGTTGAGGGCATGCTTGAGTGAGGAGATGATAATTTTCAATTTCATTAGTACATTCCACATGGATGACATCATTCATCTTAGGAGGGATGCTATCTATATTATGATACTTGGTTAACTAGTGTATCCCAACTACAATGCTAGTAAGGAGGTTAGTCACCCCATTTCCTTCCCTATAAGTGTGTATGAGTTGGAAATGAGGTATGCTTTCTAAAATATGATTTACATCATCAATGAACTCTTTGATAGTGTGAGAAGGTATAGTTTTTACTTTCAAAGCATTAATAATGTTTAACAAATCACCTTCTATGATGATCTTATTCTAATTGAAGCTTGATGTGAGTTGAATACCCTAGAGTGCCACCTTGGCCTTGATAAGATGGTTTATTTGCTTACCCATGGGGCCTGCATAAGCTACCAACATATCCCCTTTAGAATTCATTATGATACCTCCTCCCCATATGGGATTTAAGTTACCCTTTGAGGATCCATCAAATTTTAGTTTCACCCACCCCTTAGGAAGGGCCTTCCATCTAGTTTTCCTGTAGATCAAATCTTTGATGGTAGGACAAATAACCTATTAAAGGTTCCAATTTATAAGAATGAACAAAGCTGAAGAGGAGGTAGGCTCTTTGTCTGTAGGAGTAAATGCCTTGTATTTTTTGGAAATAGACTAGCAGAGGTGGGGAAATATGTTATTTAAATAGTACCTTTTATTTTTAAATAGGCTATCATTATAGATTTTATAGATGCACTAGAACTAATGTGGAAGGGTGATGTGCTAAAGGAAGGTTAGGGAAGGAATCATCCATGGGGGATTTCATTATATAATGAGCTCTAAAAGACTGTTACGTTTGACCCATGACATGTTGAGATAGTTAAGAAGCCAACTGAATAAAGTTAGACTGAAGAGGCATTTTAGAAAAAGATACTGGGTATACTCTTTTGCACTTTGGCATATCAGACATCTATTGGGGATAATCAACCCCCTTTTGGTTTAATTTTCCATGTTATAATTTTTTAAATGCCATAAGTGAAAAAAATTAAATTGACCTTAAGGGTTACATGCTTTACCTAGAGATTTTTCCAATGGACATAGTTGGTTTCAAAATTGAGTTCAATGGCATGGCCCAAGGATACCGAGTATGAGACATTAGCTTCCACTCTTCAGATAAAGTGATCTTCCTTATGTATGAATGGGATGTGAGTTTGATTTAAAAGTAGATTGAGGTTCTGAATGGCTTGTGTTTATTCCAAGGTATGATATTTTCTAGGGATGACCTTCAACCACTTTGTTCCTTCCTTTATTTCCTAATAATCCTTTAGTTTGGATCCCCAACTTTTCTTGAGCCCCATCTTAGTTTGGAGCACCATCTTTCCTGAATCATTTTATTAGGTAATGAAAGTGAAATAATATGTGAAATCAGTAGGTTATTTTAAATTGGATATATTATTTAAATTTTGGATTAAATACATTATTATTATATATTTAAAAATAATATTTCAAATTCAATTACTATTTAATTTTATTATTTTATATGTCTAACTTTATTTTAGATTGAAAAGTGAAAAAAAATTAATTAAATTACTATTGTATATAACATAGTAACGAAAGATAATCTGAAAAGTAATTAAAAAATTTAATACACAATAAGTAACATTTTATAATATATTATATATAAATTAATAATATAAATATACATATGTGAGTATTATTATTTAAACTTAGATCTATGATACAAATTAATAAAAATATTTTATTAAAAAATATCTTAAAAAATACCACTAACATGCAATCACCTCAAAATAATTTAAATATTAATAAATAATTTTATTGTTGGAAATTATTGATGTAATAGAAATATATTCAAATAATAATGAGTTAAATCATTATTATATTTTATATATATTTAATACATAATATATTTTACAATTGAAAACTCCATAAAATGCAATGTGGCAAACAATAATTTTATCATGCATGTGAGTAACTCATACCTTCAAAATTAGAAAAGTAAGGGTATGACTAACTAAAAATTATAAATTTTAGGTTATAAATCGCTCACATGTAGCATCATATTTTTTTTATAAAAATGTACGATATATGATATGAATGAGTGAGGATTTTAGAGTTGTAGAAGTAATTTTTGAAATATATATGTATTTAGAATAAATAGGAAAATTTTATTTTAATTTATAAAAATATATAAGGCTATGGAAATATCCAATTTATTATAAAATGTTTTCATCCTCAACCATTTAATAATTAATTTATACTAACTAATCAAAATAAAGAAATAGATTTTATTATAAATTGTTAGGTTTATTTTAGTTTTATATCCTTTCATTAAATTGTATATGGTAGGCAATCTAATTGACCTCATTTCAAACACAAATAGTAAGCATTATAGTTTAAGCCATACAAATGCATTTTTTTCCAATTATTAAATAAATTTTAGAAAATTCACACACACACACACACACACACACACACACACACACACACACACACACACACACACACACACACACACACACATGTCATGCAGATGGATATAATAAAATTTTCTTAGAATTATTAGCATTTGAAATAGTCATATCACCTGAACTGCAATGAATTAAGGAAGAAACTGCAGCTAACCATGGTCTCCCCAATATAATGTGATAACTAAGCATTTTACCTTTTGGTTGCAATATAAATAAGTCAACTAGATATTCCCATGATTCCACCATTACTACCACATATTTAATAACTCCTTCTAGTTTTGCTACAAATTAATCTGCCATCTACAATATGGTATTAGTAGGTTGTATGTTTATTAATGGTAATGTTTTTAAAGTGTCCACTATCATTACATTGATAGTTTCACCCAAATCAATAAAAATGTTATGTATATCCTTATTCCCTATAGAAATATAAATAACAGGGCTTTCAAGATCTCCATATTTAGGTAGTAGGAATTTTCCTGCTAATAAATCAGTAAGTTTCCCATCTACATAAATAGTCTTGGGGTACTGCTTCTTTCTTCAAGGTTTTTTAAAACATAAAAATTTGATTAACTTGTTCAACTCTAGAATATCCTTAATTGCTTATAACAATGGTATATCAATATTCAATCTTCTTAGTTCCTGCACCAATTTAGATTCCTTAAGTTTTATGGTTTCTTGAAGTCTTTTTGGAAATGGAATCTTAGTAGAATTTCTTTCTAGTTCTTTATCTATTTCTTTGTCATCTTCCTTAGGTGTAACTGTGCTAAGGGTTTTAGCTTCTTCTATCATCTCAATGATTATAACAGGTGGATTGCTAACCATTTTACCAGATGTAGTTTGAATGTTTTTATAATCCATTGTATATAAATCAACTGATTTTTATGGTTTCATTTTGTATACAGGAGTTATTTGTTTATTTCTTGGGTTTTCTACTAGTTGTGCTAGCATTTGGGTTTGGACTATGTTTTCAATCTATGGATTTTGTGTTGAAGGTCCCATTATGGCATGTTGGTTCTAATTTGGATATGTTTTTCCTTGCACATAATTGGTAGGGCTCCATCTAGGTTGTGGCCAAGCATAAGGATTTCCTTGACCAGCCCAAGGTTGCTGATATCCTTGAGTATACCAAGATTGACTTGCCCAATCCTAAGGATGTCATGTGGGTTGAGGGGCCCAAGTTGGTTGTCCCAAAGTTTGTGGTACTATTTGAGCTACCCATGGCATCATCCAGGGATTAGGAGCTGGTCTTGGCATAAACTATCCTTGGTTAGGTTGTCTCTGAATAAAATTTAATTCTTCTATGGTGGATGATGTATTGGTTTGTTTGATCTAATTTTTTATGAGTGGAAGAAAAGAAAAAGCATGAGTATCATGTTCTTTAGATTCATAGACAAGACATACTTCCATTTTATCCAAAGGACATTCACTTATTGCATGCTTCTTCCTGCATCTAGAACAATACATGGCTAATGGTTAAAGTTGGGCATTTGCTTTAGTTTACAATCCATCCATGGTGGAGGTTAATTGAACTAATATGTCTATTTTAAAGTTTTCCAATTCATCCATCAATTTTTTCATATCTAGATTCAAATTTAATCATTTTCCCTTTTCTAGTTCCACCCCTTGTTCTTGAATAGTTTCTACAAATTTCTATGATTTTGTCCATTCTTAATTGAGCAATGTTTCCTCCACCAATTAAATCAAGGGTTTCCCTAGATTCATCATCTAGACCTTTAAGATTTTTTTTTTTATTTAAATCTTCTTGAAGTACAAATCCACATCTTTTACTCACAAAGAGGTATCTATCCAAATAATCTTCCATATTTTCATCTACTTCCTATTTGATTTTGAAAAATTATTCCTTTTGATTTTTTCCTCTACAATAATCTTGATATTTATCTAGGAAGATAGTTTCCATTTATTCCCAATTGGTAATAGAATTAGATGATAATCCCATAAACCACCTCATTGTACAGCCTTCAGGGTAGAAAGAAAGAACTTTAATTTTTTTATTATCTGTCTTGTAATCATAAGTCTAACATAGTACTTTAAACTCAAATAGAAATTGGTCAGGATCCTCAGATGACATTCCTCTAAATGTGGGCAAGTGTGTAGGTGAATTTTTTTTCATAGTGGTTTCATCATCCTTGATATGAATGGGATAGGTAAAGGTTCTCTCAGGTTCTCTTCCATCTTCTCATTCCATCTCTCTGGTATTTTCTAATTCTTTCTCCCAATCAATGTGGTATGTGGTCTATTTTGAGGATGGTGAAAATTGAGGAGTATGAGGTTAAATATTGAGAATGAAAAATTTCCCTCAATGGATCTTGAGAAATAATCTTTTTCACTAAGGTTTTACATGGTTCTGGTGATTGATCCAAAAATTCCAAAGATGGCAATTTTACTTCTTGTGTTGTAGGAGATAATGGTGCCTCTAATTATTACTCAATGTCCTTTCTTAAACTAGAGGATGATGGAATTTATTGTTCAGATATTTTGGGGAGAAATCTATCCTTGGAATCTCATGGCCTAGTCATAAATTATGGAAAATATATTTAATTACTAAATGAATGATTGTTGCTCTTATTGACACCTAATTATAAAATTCCAACTAGTGTTCCTCAACAATGGCACCAAAAATGTTGGGTGTCATCATCCCCTTCATTTAATCAACTTTCTGTTGATGTCATATTTAACTAGGGATATGTCTAAAGCTATACACAACAAGAGGAATCATAGCGATTTAGTAATTGAATGGAGGTATTTGTACTTTTGTTGTTTTGGGGGTTTTTAATTTTTTAAGGATTTCTTGGTTAAAACCTTATTGGAATCAAACTATGCAAACCTACTGGAAATAAACACACTTTGCAAAAATGAAATAGATTACAGGAAATAAACACATGTTGTAGAAATGAAATAGATTGCTGAAAATAAACACATGTTGTAGAAATGAAATAGATTGCTGGAAATAAAAACACGTTGTAGAAATATAAATTTAATCTAAAATGCTTGAAAGAACAAATTTATAACAAATCTTAACTTTAAAGAATTAGAAGCATTTATAAATTTAATAGAGTTACCTATTTACTTTTGTGAATAGAAATAGAAATACTGATGAAAATGAAGATCCTGGGTCTTTGGAGGAGTGGGCCCTTGCTCTGCCTAGAATAGGATTTGAACAATTTAATTTACTTTCTAAATAGAAATGGCTATTTCATTGATAAAATGTTCTGTATTACAAATGTATTAAACTATTCTATTCTTTAATGATTTTCTCTATCTTCTATTCTATATCTATCTCTCTTCTTTTACTAAATTCTTAGGTCTGTATATATAGATGCTTTGATGGTTTTAACTGATTCATAGATACGATGGAATTGAATCGTACCTAGAATAGATACTAAATCAAGATGTGGTTGGATGTCTAGTTGTGTGATAAATGTCTTGATTCTACAAGTTCAAAAAATTGGGAATCTATTCCTGATTTGATGGGATGAGTGATCTGAGAGATCACCTGCTATTTGGAATAGATCCTCATTAGTTCCATATCTAGTCACAAGAGTTCCAGAACTTATCTATAAGAGTACCAAAACTAAATATAGAGTTCAAGAGCTGAGTCCAAAAGTGCAATGACTTGAAATAGTATGGTGGAGTTTTGAAACTAACTGTAATGGTTCCAAATAGATTCTTCAGGTTTCAAAACTAACTATGATGATTCTAGAATAGATTCTACAAGTTCCAGAACTAATCTAAATTGAATTCAATGCTTCAAAAAACATGCAATCCACTTCATATTTGTACTTTAGCATGATGATGACATATTTTTTTCAAGACTAGAATTTTCCAACACACATGTTAGAAATTACGGGTCTTTTAAAATTTTATAATCAAAATCGATAAAAGATGGATAATCACATCCTAACTCATCTCAGATCAAAATAAAAAGAGAGAGTAAGATGAGGTTATTTATTATACATTTATTGGGTACATCCTGTCCTCATCAACACACACACACACACACGTGTGTGTGTGTGTGTGTGTGTGTGTGTGTGTGTGTGTGTGTGTGTGTGTGTGTGTGTGTGTGTGTGTGTGTGTGTGTGTGTGTGAGGATAGGATGTGACCAATAAATGTATAATAAATAACCTCATCTTACTCTCTCTTTTTATTTTGATTTGAGATGAGTTAGGATGTGATTATCCATCTTTTGTTGATTCTGATTACAAAATTTTAAAAGACCCATAATTTCTAACATGTGTGTTGGAAAATTCTAGTTTTGAAATAAAATATGTCATCATCATGCTAAAGAAAAAATATGAAGTGGATTGAATGTTTTTGGAAGCATTGGATTCAATTCAGATTAGTTTTAGAACTTGTAGAATCTATTCTAGAATCATCATAGTTAGTTTTAAAACCTAAAGAATCTATTTGGAACCATTATAGTTAGTTTCAAAACTCCACCATACTATTTCAAGTCATTGCATTTTCGAACTCAGCTCTAGAACTCTATATTTAGTTTTGGTACTCTTATAGATAAGTTTTAGAACTCTTGTGACTAGATATGGAACTGATGAGGATCTATTCCAAACAGTGAGTGATCTCTCAGATCAATGATCCCATTAAATCAAGAATAGATTCCCAATTTTTTGAACTTGTAGAATCAAGACATTTATCACACAGCTAGACATCCAGCCAAATCTTGATTTAATATCTATTTTCCATATGATTTAGTTCCATTGTATCTATGAAACAATTACAACCATCAAAGCATCTATATATACAGACTTGGAAATTTAGTAAAAGAAGAGAGATAGATATAGAATAGAAGATAGAGAAAATCATTAAAGAATAGAATAGTTTAGTACATTTTTAATATAGAACAATTTATCAATGAAATAGCCATTTTTATTTTGAAAGTAAATTAAATTGTTCAAATCCTGTTCTAGGCAGAGCAAGGGCCCACTGCTCTAAAGACCTAGGATCTTCATTTTCATCAGTATTTCTATTTCTATTCACAAAAGTAAATAGGTAACTCTATTAAATTTATAAATGCTTCCAATTCTTTGAAGTTAAGATTTGTTATAAATTTGTTCTTTCAGGCATTTTAGATTAAATTTTTATTTTTGCAACGTGTGTTTATTTCCAGCAATCTATTTCATTTCTACAACATGTGTTTATTTTCAGCAATCTATTTCATTTCTACAACATGTGTTTATTTCCAGTAATCTATTTCATTTTTCCAAAGTGTGTTTATTTCCAGTAGGTTTGCATAGTTTTATTCCAATAAGGTTTTAACCAAGAAATCCTTAAAGCATTAAAAACCCCCAAAACAACAAAAGTACAAATACCTCAATTTAATTACTAAATTGCTATGATTCCTCTTGTTGTGTATAGCTTTAGACATAGCCCTAGTTAAATATGACATCAACAGAAAGTTGATTAAATGAAGGGGATGATGACACCCAACATTTTTGGTGCCATTGTCGAGGAACACTAGTTGGAATTTTATAATTAGGTGTCAATAAGAGCAACAATCATTCATTTAGTAATTAAATATATTTTCCTTAATTTATGACTAGACCACGAGATTCCAAGGGTAGATTTCTCCCCAAAATATCTGAACAAGAAATTCCATCATCCTGTAGTTTAAGAAAGGACGTTAAGCAAGAATTAGAGGCACTATTATCTCCTACAACACAAGAAGCAAAATTGCCATCTTTGGAATTTTTGGATCAGTCATCAGAACCAAGTAAAACCTTAGGGAAGAAGATTATTTCTCAAGATCCATTGAGGGAAAGTTTTGATTCTCAATATTCAACCCACTACTCCTGCCTTTTCACCATCCTCAAAATAGACCACATACCACATTGATTAGGAGAAAGAATTAGAAAAGACCATAGGGATAGAACGAGAAGATGGAAGAGAACCTGAAAGAACCTTTACCTATCCCATTCATATCAAGGACAATGAAACCACTATTAAACAAAATTCACTTGCACACTTTCCCATATTTAGAGGAATGTCATTTGAGGATCCTGACCAATTTCTATTTGAGTTTAAAGTACTATGTTAGACTTATGATTACAAGACAGATAATAAATAATTGAAGTTATTTCTTTCTACCCTGAAGGCTATAGTAATGAGTTGGTTTATGGGATTATCATCTAATTCTATTACCAATTGGGAATAAATGGAAACTATCTTCCTAGACAAAGATCAAGATTATTGTAGAGGAAGAAATCAAAAGGATGAATTTTTCAAAATCAAACAGGAAGAAGATGAAAATATGGAAGATTATTTGGATAGATTCCTCTTTGTGAGTAAAAGATGTGGATTTGTACTTCAAGAAGATTTAAATAGAACCATTTTTCTCAAAGGTCTGGATGATGAATCCATGGAAACACTTGATTTAATTGGTGGAGGAAACATTTCTCAATTAAGAATGGATAAAATCATAGAAATTTGTAGAAACTATTCAAGGACAAACGGGTGGAACTAGAAAAGGGAAAATGGTTAAAATTTTGAATCCAGATATGAAAAAATTGATGGATGAATTGGAAAACTTTAAACTAGACATATTAGTTCAATTAACCTCCACCATGGATGGATTGCAAACTAAAGCAAATGCCCAACTTGAACCATTAGCCATGTATTGTCCTAGATGCAGGAAGAAGCATGCAATAAGTGAATGTACTTTGAATAAAATGGAAGTATGTCTTGTCTATGAATCTAAATAACATGATACTCATGCTTTTTCTCTTCTTCCACTCATAAAAAATCAGCTCAAAAAAACCAATACATCATCCACCATAGAAGAATTAAATTTTATTCAAAGACAACCTAACTAAGGACAGTTTATGCCAAGACCAACTCCTAATCCCTGGATGATGCCATGGGTAGCTCAAATAGTATGACAAACTTTGGGACAACCAAATTGGGCCCCTCAACCCACATGGCATCCTCAGGATTGGGCAAGTCAATCTTGGTATACTAAAGGATATCAGCAACCCTGGGCTGGTTAAGGAAATCCTTATGCTTGGCCACAACCTAGATGGAGCCCTAACAATTATGTGCAAGGAAAAACATATCCAAATCAGAACCAACAAGCCATAATGGGACCTTCAACACAAAATCCATAGATTGAAAACATAGTCCAAACCCAAATGCTAGCACAACTAGTAGCAAACCCAAGAAACAAACAAATAACACTTGTATACAAAATGAACAATTAAGGATATTCTAGAGTTGAACAAGTTAATCAAATTTTTAAGTTTTAAAAAACCTTGAAGAAAGAAGCAGTACCCCAAGACTATTCAGGTAGATGGGAAACTTACTGATTTATTAGCAGGAAAACTCCTACTACCTAAATATGGAGATCTTGAAAGCCCTATTATTTATATTTCTATAGGGAATAAGGATATACATAACTTTTTGATTGATTTGGGTGTAGCTATCAATGTAATGATAATGGACACTTTAAAAACATTACCATTAATTTATATGCAACCTACTAATACCATATTGTAGATGGTAGATCAATTTTTAGCAAAACTAGAAGGATTTATTAAAGATGTGGCAGTAATGGTGCAATCATGGGAATATCTACTTGACTTATTTATATTGCAACCAAAAGGTAAAATTCTTAGTTATCCCATTATTTTGGGGAGACCATGGTTAGCTACAGTTTCTTCCTTAATTGATTGCAGTTCAGGTGATATGACTATTTCAAATGCTAATAATTCTAAGCAAATTTTATTATATCCATATGAATGACCTTTTATTGATAATCAAGCAAAATTATGGGTTGATAATCTTGATATTAATGAGTAAAATATGTCTTCTTTGGCTATGATAACATTACAGGATCATGTATGAGAAATAGATGATATGGTTAATCCTTCATTAAATAAACATCAATAATCATTGGAGTAGTCAAGATTTCTTTTAGAAACATCATAGTTAGTTCTAGAACCATCAAAGTTAGTTCTATAACCATAACAATTAGTTCTATAACCATCACAGTTAGTTTTGAAACCACACCAAATATCTGCAAGTGAAGATAACTTTGCTCTAGATGAACTTGATTTATCTTGGGGAGAGGAAGGATCTGTAGCATTAGCTTTATAGATATTAGGAGATGGTGAATAATTTTTATAAAATAGCATTAATGAGGAGTTTGTCCTACAACAAGATAAGTATCATAACTCTTCATGTTGTCTTTTGTCTATCATTTTGCCTCTACGAACTTTCAGAGATGTTGCTACATATCATATATTGTTACCACATGCCTATCCACTAAACACCTTAATGGAACCCTTTCAATAAACCAGTTCATCATATCCTGGAACCAAACATGTTGAGATTCAACCAACAAATTTTTTTAATATTAATAGATGGTTAAGGAATGATGAAGAAGTAAAATTGTTTGATGTTCTAAAGGACCATACTAAAGCATTTTCTTGGTACTATAGAGATGTGAAGGGAATTCATCCAAGTATCTAGACTCATCACATTTATACTAAAAATATTAGACCGGTTAGGAAACCTCAGAGAAGGATTAATATAGCCTTAAGGGATATAGTCAAAAAAAAATTGAAAAACTATTACCAGTAGGTTTTATCTACCCTATCTCAGATAGCTAGTGGGTGTCTCCTCTTGTAATTGTCCCTAAAAAGAATGAAAAATAGGTAATTTGTGTTGACTATAGGGAACTGAATAAAGCCACCCTAAGAGATTATTTTCCCTTACCATTCATAGATCAAGTCTTAGATGACCTTTTAGGTAGACAATACTTTTCCTTCTTAGTTGTATTTAGTGGATACAATCAAATCAAAATTAATACTAAGGATTAGGACGAAACTACATTTACTTGTCCATGGGGTACCTTTGCTTACAGGTTATTGCCATTTAGACTATGTAATGCTCTAGCAACCTTTTAAAGAGTTATATTAGTAATTTGTGTAGACCTAACAAATGACTGTGTGGAGGTATACATGGATGACTTTACTGTGTATGGAGATACATTTGATGATGCCCTAAAAAATTTGGATAGATTATTAAAAAGATGTGAACAACATCACTTGTCTATTAGTCATGAGAAATGTTTGATGATGGTTGATGAAGGGATCATATTAGGGCACCATATTTCAAAAAGAGGAATTCAAGTTGACCAAAACAAAATCAAGATTATTTTAGACTTGCCTATTCCATAAACTCCCATAGATATACAATCATTATTAGGACATGCTAGATACTATAGGTGTTTTATCGAGGATTTTAGTAAAATTACTACCCCCATGTTTAAATTGCTTACCAAGGACTATGAATTTCTTTGGGATGAATAGTGTCAACATGCTTTTGAAGAAATTAAAGTGAAATTAGTAACTAGCCCAATATTTCAAGGACCTAATTGGGAGAAACCTTTTCACATCCAAACTATTGCCTTAAAAACCTCAATTGGTGCAGTTTTGGGACATAGAGATGAAGAAGGAAGGATGTATGTTATTTACTATCTTAGTAAAAATCTTACTCCCACTGAAAGAAATTACACTACCACTAAAAAAGAATTTTTGGATGTGATCTATGCAATCAATAAATTTAGACATTACATTATAGGGTATAAGATATTTATACATATAGATCACTCAACAATTAAATATTTAATGAAGAAACCCATGGTTGGAGGTAGAATAATTAAATGGTAATTAATTCTACAAGAATTTTGTATTACCATTGTAGATAATTCAGGCAAATCTAATGTGGTGGTTGATTTCTTGTGAAGATTGAACAGTATAGGGGAGAAAGATCTAGTCAAGGATAACTTTCTAGATGAACAATTGTTTTTTATTTTAGCTAACACACCATGGTTTGCTAACATGGAAAATTATCTTGCAATAGGGAATTTTCCTCCTTCTTTCACTAAAAAACAAATTAAAAAATTAATTAAAACCAGTGCATAGTTCAAATGGTTAAATGGAATGTTATTTAAATGTGGTCCTTATTTGGTTTTATGCAGGTGTGTAAGAGAAGATGAAATTTTTGACATCCTCTGGGCATGTCATGATGAATCAAGTGGAGGACACTATTTAGTGAAAATAATAGCTCATAAGATACTTGGCACTGGTTACTATTGGCCATCTCTATACAAAAATGTGAAGATATATATCAGGGAGTGTGATCTTTGTCAAAGGATGGGATAGCCAACCATTACTAATGAAATGCCTCTGCAACCATAAGTAGTGATTAAACCATTTGAGAGATGGGGACTAGATTTTGTTGGACTTTATAATCCTCCTTCACAAGGAAAATATCACATTATTATGTGTACTGATTATGTAACAAAATGGGCAGAAGTGCAGGCTTTAACAAATTCCATTAAAGAAGCAGTTGTTGATTTCCTTTGGCATAGAATTATGGTAAAGTTTGGAGCACCAAGAAGCTTAGTTTTAGACCAGGGACAATCATTTATGCCTAATATGATCTAGGCCTTCACAATTTATTATCAAATCAATCATAAGAAGTCATCTCCCTATCACCCTCAAGCAAATGGACAAGTTGAAGTAACAAATAGAGAATTAGAAAACATCGTCACTAAAACAATTGGTTGAAAGAAGAGATTGGTTAAAAAGACTACCTAAAGCCATCTGGGTTTACAATACAACTTAGAAAACCACAACATGTTTTTCACCATATGAGTTAATCTATGGGAAAAAGCCATTGTTGCCTATTGAGTTTGAACTATAGACATTGAGGACAGTAGCTAAGGTGGGAATTGAATTGGATGTAGCTCAAAAGGAACAAATCCTTCAACTCAATGAATTTGATGAATTTAGAATGGAAGCACTTCACCAGACAGAGATAATCCAAGGTCAAAAGAAGCAATGACATGATTCACATATCAAGGAAATATAATTCAAATTAGGATACTAGGCATTGCTATTTGATTCTAAGTACCAACAATTCAAAGGTAAATTAAGAACTAGATGGTTGGGACCTTATCAGATCAAGTAAATATTTGATAATGGTTCTATCTAGCTACCTCCCATTTATGGTAGCAAAAAAATACTCTTGGTCAATGCACACAGGCTAAAACTTTAATGGAAGCTTCCTACTAAGGATGAATTATTGAAGTAGATTGAAACAAGCAAATAATTTGATCATATGGAAGAACCCAGTTATTCCAAAATGATCAAATAATCAAATGAAGACATCTAGAATAAAGGGAAGAGAATGAAAACTAGTAAATGGCATTCTCTTCCCAAAAAAATAAAAAAATAAAAAATTTAGAGATCAATTGAAAATCAATGATGACGATTGATCTTCTCAAATAAGTGGCTAATTCGAACAAACTTTTTGAATTCTAACCATTTTCTAACCATTTTTTAGGGATGATGTGTCAGCATGATTGAGGGATTATATCATCAAGGATGGTAATTATGTTTTTAACTTGTTAAAGGTTAAATGGTAAGTTTGCATGTGTGATTAGAAATGATTTAGAAAGATTAGTATGATGAGTCATCTATTATACATCATGGTTAAATGTGCAAAATCATGAGATGGATATTGATGATGGAATGAGATGGTGGATAATCATAAATAATCATTCTTATGATTGAAAAAACTATATCCACTAGTTCCGCAGCTGAGTTTAGTAGTTCCATAGCCAAAATTGAGAAGTTATACAACTGAGTACAATAATTTTGCAATTAAATTTGCCAAAACAGTAACCAAATCCACTAATTCCATAGCCAAAATCATCAATTCCAATGATACAAGAAGCAATTTTCAGCTAACCTATGAAAGATTCAAAGAATAATGAATCACGGGAATAAAAAAGAATTCCAAACTAGATAATGATACCAAACTCCTTACAGATGTAGAAGTATCAAACATCTTTCAATAGGCATGATGGCTAGAGTTTCAAATAAAATTTCCCAAATACAATGATAAACTGGTAAGAAAATTTATTATCAATTTAAAGCAAACAAGGACAAATGTTAGGAAGCTTTTCATTCCTTTTTCTATGAATATCATAAGTGAGATGTCTGGAATACTGATAATGCATGTCCCAAACCCTATCAAAGGGACATTGAAAGACCTAAACCTATGGAAAGAAGGGGAAGCTAAACCCCAATATATCTATAATACAAATAAAATCATCAAATGAGTTAAGAAGGCCACCTTGTCCAAACCCTTTGATAGATTAGCATTTTGGATAGTCAAATATTTAACTTGTGATGGACAATTTGGGACAGTAGGAAAAGACGTCATAAAAATCCTTATATACCTTGGATATGGAGCTAAAAAACTAGAGTATATAGTAAATCTTTTAGGGTTTCTTTTTGACTCCATCCATACCATGGCCCATAGGTATTCTTGAGGAGTAGGAACAATTAAACATCATGGGCTAGTGCATTTAATATGTCAACACCATTTCCTTTCTAAGAAAAATGGGGAAGAAATGTGGGACATATTTTTTGGCAAGTTTGGACAAAACCCTGGTATTCCCAAAAGAACAATAGCAACTCCTCTTGTTCCTTTAGTTCATTTGAAAACTGCTACCATTATTGAGGAAAAGAAAATATTAGGGGAAGAGGAAATAACAAAAAGAAGAAAATCTAGAAGAAAAATTAAAATTGCAGACCCTACTGTACCTTCTCAATCCATTTCTTCTTCTACAGAAGCTATAGAAGAACTAATACCTATTTCTGATAATGACAATTCACCTAGGCCTAAGCAAAAGGAAAAAACTAGAATAAGTTCTAAGAGGAGACCTATGTCTACACATTTTGAGGCTCCTCAAGAAAGAAAATGTCATAAAAAGTCTAAAAAAAGTTCAGAGGAGTTGGAAGAACAAGAAAGGCTAGAAATTGAAGATGCTGATATTTTGGGCAGCATGGCCATGACTCCTCCTGGACCAAGCCAAGCAGAAAAGGAAAAAGAGTATGAAATATTTGAGAAAATAGTTTTTCAAGTAATGGGTAGACTACAACACCATCACATGTAGAAGATGAATAGGAATCTTAGAGAAGGAAAGGGAAATCCCCCATGGTGGATGAAGAATGCTTAACTCCCCTAGAACTTTCATAAAAAGAATAAAACAAGCAGATTAAATAGGCTCTATTTTTTTCTAGAGTAGAACTCATTATCAAGAAAAAGGATGAGGAATTAAACTTCCTCAAACTTAAGTTAGAATAGAAGGAAATGCTCATTATAGAATTAACAAACTAGTTCATAGCCAAGAATGAGGAATTAACAGAAATTAAAAGGCAACTAATAGAGAATGAGAAAAAAAGTACAAGATAGACCTTTGTGTCAATAGTCTTTGTACAAATTGAATTGACTTATTTTCCACTCAAGTAGTTACGGGATGACACATGTAGAGAACTCAGTGAAATTAAAGCATCTAATACAAACTTGAAAGGCAAACTGGCAGAAGAAGAGAAAGCAAGGAAGGAATGGGAAGACAAATTTTATAAGGAAGAAAATGATAAGTATAAATGTCTTTTGAAAATACAAATAGTGTGTATGATGAGTGAGAAACTACTTGCATGTAGAAGACCTTCTCCTATTTATATCATTGTTTTTAGAAGAATAATTCATTCGTTGTTAGTTAGCAAGGATATCATGTGGCCTTCCACATGAAATAAAAGATGAAGCTAATTTGTCAGCTGCCTACTCCTTAGCTAATACAGAACAAAAAAAACCTTCTTTGTGAATTTTACCTCTGCAATTTTACGCTAGAAAGAAATATAAGTTTTATGATCAATTTGTATGTAGGAGAAAGCTAGCTTAATGCATTTGTCTATGTTCTTCAAAATCAAATTACATGGAAAGAAAGGGAGTTAGAGCATTGGTCAAATGCTAGTTTATCTGGTCTCTATATGAGAATTCACTATGGCAATCCACCTACCTTTGCTACATATTTCTAATTCCATGCATTCAATGATAAATTCAAGGGACCTTATCTTTTCAATTTACAACAAAGAATGGATATCTTCACTTTTTATGAAAGGGAAACTTTTGATAATATCTATGATGCATGTTTAAAAAGATGGGAATTTGTCTTGATGGCATTGAAAAAAAGGGAAGTAATATCCCCTTCAAATTTGATCTAGAGTTTAGAAAGGGTAAAAGCATTATGCACAATAATTCTCTGGATCAATGAAACTCCCCTGAGCATATGGATAGGAATGTGGACAAGGCCACCTCTACTTCTCACCCCCATATCTCCTTGAAAAAAATAGAGAACCTCAACATCCCACTCAATTTGAGGAATGAAAAAGAAAATTAGAAGCAGGAGTAGGGTATAGTACTTTTGAGTCAAAGCATTGGGATATTCAGTTCCAGCCATTTGATCTAAGCAATCAAATGGAATGCAGGATATACAATCCTGAATTTGAAGAATGAAGTTTATAAAGGGACTTACAAACAAGTAAGTATAGGGGAAGTGATGAGGCTAGGATATGCCCAATAAATGTATAATAAATGACCTCATCTTACTCTCTTTTTCTATTATGTTTGATTGCATTTTGTAACTTTTATTTTGATCTGAGATGAGTTAGGATGTGATTATCCATCTTTTGTTGATTGTGATGCTAACATTTTAAAAAACCTATAATTCCTAACAAGTGTGTTGGAAAATTCTAGTTTTGCAATAAAATAGGTCATCATCAAGCTAAAGAACAAATATGAAGTGGATTTCATGTTTTTCAAAGCATTGGACTCAATTCTGATTAGTTTCAGAACCTACAGAATCTATTCCAGAATCATCATAGTTAGTTCTAAAACTTGTAGAATCTATTCCAAAACAATCACAGTTAGTTCCAGAACTCCACCATACTATTTCAAGTCATCACATTTTTGTACTTAGCTCTAGAACTCTATATTTAGTTCTATTACTCTTATAGGTAAGCTCTAGAACTCTTGCGGTTAGATATGGAACTGATGAGGATCTATTCAAAATAGCCAGTGATCTGTCAGATCAATGATCCCATTAAATTAGGAATAGATTCCTGATTTTCCAAACTTGCAAAATCAAGACATTTATCACACAACTAGACATCCAGCCACATCTTGATTCAATATCTATTCTGGCTATGATTCAGTTCCATCGTATCTATGAAAGAATTATAGCCATCAAAGCTCTATATATACAGAACTAGGAATTCAGTAAAAGAAGAGAGATAGATATAGAATAGAAGATAGAGAAAATCATTGAAGAATAGAATAGATTAGTAAATTTGTAATACATAACATTTTATCAATGAAATAGCCATTTCTATTTTGAAATCAAATTAAATTCTTCAAATCCTATTCTAGGCGGAGCAAGGGCCCACTCCTCCAAAGAACCAGGATCTTCATTTTCATTAGTATTTATATTTCTATTGACAAAAGTAAATAGGTAACTCTATTAAATTTATAAATGCTTACAATTCTTTAAAGTTAAGATTTATTATAAATTTGTTCTTGTAAGCATTTTAGATTAAATTTCCATTTCTACAATGTGTGTTTATTTCCAGGAATCTATTTCATTTCTGCAACATGTGTTTATTTCTAGCAATCTATTTCATTTCTACAATGTGTGTTTATTTATAGTAATATATTTCATTTTTGGAAAGCGTGTTTATTTCCAATAGGTTTGCATAGTTTGATTCCAATAAGGTTTTAACAAAGAAATCCTTAAAACATTAAACATTCCCCAAAACAACAAAAATACAAATACCTCCATTCAATTACTAAATCACTACGATTCCTCTTGTTTCATATAGCTTTAGACACATCCCTAGTTAAATATGACATCAACAAAAAGTTGGTTAAATTAAGGGGATGACAACACCCAACATGTGTGTGTGTGTGTGTTTTAATTATAACACAAATATATATATATATATATATACATATATATATATATATCTATATATATATATATATACATATATATATACATATATATATACATATATATATATACATATATATATATATAAACATATATATATATACATATATATATACATATATATATATATATATACATATATATATATATATATACATATATATATATACATATATACATATATATATACATATATACATATATATATATACATATATATATATATATATACATACATACATATATAGACACACACACACACACACAGATATATATATATATATATATATATATATATATATATATATGATTAATTGTATTATAGTTTATTCATTAATATATTAATATGCTTTCTTTATCTTGATCAATAATGTTGGATAAAATTAAACTTTTTATAGTAAGGATCATATTTATAAAATAAAAGTGGTCATTTATTTAAAAACATATAATATTAATCATAATATTTATATTACTCTATTATATATTCACATAAATCCCTTTATAAGATAAAATTACTCCATTTACCATTTAACTTATTTTTTTATATACTTTACAATTCAAAACCTTTCCAATTACCATGGTACATGATAGCATAACTACCATAAATATTTATTTTTACCTGTAATTTCATAATAAAATTATTTACTACATTATGTAGGGATATCATCTTTCTTAAAATTTAAAAGTTATAATGTTTAGTATTATGATGTGTACACTTAAATTTTATAGTGACCTTCTAATTTTTACCTAATTAGAGTTTTGTTATTTAGAGATCCATTATTACGTCTAACACATGTGCATAAGAATATGGTAAGTAACAAATACCATATGAAAAAATGGTTTAGTTTCTATCGATAAAATATCTCCACACACACATTCACACATTTATAATAATTAATGACAACAAAACATTTATAGATTATGTGACTAAATCCCCAGTGATATGAATTATTAAGTCAAATATTAAAGATATTATTTTATCAAAAGAGTATCAACATGATTTTTATATTCAATATTGAAACTAATGACTATAATAGAATAACTTATTCTAATACTCCATTCCATCATCTTATTTCACCGTTGTCTATTAGAAATTAATTTTTCAAATTTTCACTTATAGTATATACCAACCATAACATCATCCTTGATACCAATGTCACACACATTAGATAGATCAAACAAGATGAAAATAATAATACAAATTAGAGAAATATTTTTAATTTGATAAACCATAATGTTACTTAATTGATGACAAGGATGAATATATATATATTTCAACCTAACCACAGAAAATTGATCCACCCCTTGAGTATCCTACTGTATGTATCAATAGATCTCAAATTCTACTATTCCCATCTTATAATAATCCAACTTTGAAATTTTATATGAAATATTAACTAAATGCTTAATATGTTTTGAATATTATGGACATTGTTGAGAAAATGATATATATCAGGGCTAGATATGTATGGAAAATTTGACATAGATGGAAGTGTTGTTTAGTGAGATGACAAGTATATTATTTTGCCAAAAAATTAGGGGTAAAAAAATGAAGCTTCATATTAGAGCAACGGGGTTATTTTCATGCAATATTGATAGGTTATAATGATAACTAAATATAAATTATTGTAATGAGTGTTTCCTTAAGATTTCATCATATTCATGGAACATAATCTATATTTCAAGATCTTTGATTGGCTTGTATACATTATAATACATTAACATTTTAATTTTATTACATTATCACAATTTCCATGACTAAAAGTAATATAATTTTAGTAGTTTAATAAAACTATAAATTTAGGAAATTATAATCCCTATTATTAACAACTATATCACCCATTTACAGGATGATTAGCTATTTAAGGAATATTAACACCCATTTTTACACATTGAATCATCATATAATCTCCATATACACCTAAAAATTCACATGTATCCATGTTAAATATAAACTAATAATTTAATAAACACTAATATGAATATTTCTTGATTAAGCATGTGTTATTTAGAGGTTTGAGATTATTATATTAGTTAATATAAAACTCATTATCACTAAGATTTATAACATCATTCAAACATTGAATTAGGTATGGCAAATACATGCATAGCATTGATGATTCCAACTTTCTTCAACAGGCGGGATTACCCCAGGGGTCTATGATATGGAATAAAATGCTAAAAAGTAGAAGTCTTCTCAAATAGGGAATTAGGTGGAAGCTTCAAAATGGCCAGCAGATTAAATTCTAGGAGGATAATTGGTTAAGGGACAAGTTTCTCATCTCCCAAGGAAATTATGGAGAAATTATAGACCTGACTACTCAGATCTTTGGTGATAGGGTTAGTGATTATATGTAAAATAACAATGGGATAAGGTGCTGGAAAAACCTTTTGGATTGTTGTGTGCACAGACAAGAGCTTATCCCAAGAATTAGGGAGATCCGACAATGTGTTCAGGAGATCAAAATCTCACTCTTTCCTCAAGAGGATGAATAATACTAGTGGCCGGATAAGACTGGATCGATCTCTATTAAATCTGCCTATCACCTACTTACACCTAAAGCTCAGAATAAGGAGGTATGGAAAAAGGTTTGAAATCATAAACTCATTCCAAAGATTAACTTGTTTTTGTGGCCTGCTACCCATAACAAAATCCTTACTCAGGACAACCTTCAAAAGAGGGGGTTTACTTTGGTCAATATATGTTTTCTGTGTGGTTCTAGAGAGGAATCACTTTCACACCTATTCATACACTGTGAGATTACCCAGGATTTATGGGACACAATACTTAACAACTTTGGCATTGAATGGGTTTGCAATTCTAACCTTAAAGAAGTAATTCTTAGATGGAACTCAACCTTCACACATCCCTAGATTAAGGAATTATGGAAGCAAGCTCTACCATGCTTGAGATAGACTTTATGGAAAGAGCAAAATCACAAAATTTTTTGGGACACTGCTAGAAATGTTGCTTAGGTGTTTAACTCCTTTACTAGGACCATCTTGTAAAGTGTTACAATAATTCATATTAGTGTTTCAGAGAAACCCCTATCTAAATTTGAAAGTCAAATTGCTGCCAAATGGAAGGTTTTAAACCTTATCCATGGGCATGATAATTCCAAAATTATTTAGAGATTTCATACTAAATGGATACCACCTAAACCCAATTAGATGAAACTCAATTTTGATGGGGCATCCATGTTGAGTGGTAAAGCAAGTGGAGGAGGAATAATAAGAAATGAAAAAGGAGGAATGTCTTCTATCTATGTTGGTGGCATGGGTTGCCAGAGCAATAACTATGCTGAAGCTATGGCCTTACTTTGGGGATTAAAGTTAGCTATATCCCTAGGATTTAGAAATTTGAATATTTAGGGAGATTATAAGTTGGTCATAGATGTTGTTAATAAATCATCTAACATTGGCATCCATCTAAAAGACATCACTACAGACATCCAGTTTCTTTTACAAAAGTTTTCTAAAGTTGAGATTACCCACACCTACAGAGAAGGTAACAGGGTCACTGTTGCTTGTCCCAACCTTAGTCAGCAATTCTCAAGATGGATGGTATGGAAATAAGGGGATCATATACCCCCAAACATTAGAGAGATCATTCAGAAGGAGATGACGGAGCATGAATGATGGACATTGATGATGAAGATAGCTTTCAAAGGTGGTCCATGTGGAGAAGGCCATTGCAGATCATGGAAAATGATAATCTTAGTACTTCCTTGATTGTCATGATTAATTCCTTTTATCATGAGGTGGAGGTGTGAGAGTTACATCATGAAAACAAGGGGGAATTATTTTCAAGCATGAAAGTAGACATCACTGTGGTGGGCCATTTTGTAAAATGAGCCTTCACATCTGCATTTAGTGTAAATAGAATTGAGGGCTTGTTACTTGTTCAAAGCTCAAGGTGGTAATTGGGGTATGAAGAGATATAAATTCAAGAAATTTTGGAGGACACTGGTGGGAAATAGGCTCCTTGGGTTTTTGAGGTCTCTAAAGAGCAGGGTGCTGATTCTAGGGGAACTGCTGATAATAAGGAGAAGATGCATGTAGAATAAGCTGGTAAGCATTCAGATAATGAGAATGATTGGAAAATAGATATTGGGGCTTGAAGGTCTACATTCAAAAGCTGGAAAAGGTCTTCACCAAAGGCCTTCAAAATAACATTATGCTAAATATGACTATGTTGGAAGCGGTGGGTAATCCAGGGAATGTGGGCAATGAGAATCTTAAGGATCTTGTTAATTCTATAGTTATGTAGTTTCATCCTTTCTGACTCTAGTCTTTCCAGTGTTTTGTTTTGCTTCTAACTTTGTTTCTCGGCTATGCCATTGGTTCGGTGCTGGCATCTTTTGTTTGCCAGTCTTCCTGTCTTTTTTGACTGTATAGGGTTCGGCCCCTGGTTTATCACCTTAATTAATCAAAAAAATCATTCAAACTATATCATAATTATCATCATTCAGGTTAATAATATACAAATATTTATCATATAACATCATTAAAATTTTTAAACTATACAACTCATATGACCACTAAAATCATATCATACTAGGTTTCAAGTTAATTATCCTGTCAATCATGTCATTTAAGTTAGTGATCAAGTTAAAAATGGATTAAAAGTAGAATTTATGATTTTGAGATCTTGTGAAAATGTAAGAATATTTTAATTTAATTTTTATTGAATAGATAATGTTTTTATTAACATGTATTAAGTGAAGCACTAATATAATGTGGTCTTTAATTTTTTTTGGTTCTATAGACAATTGACTAAACCCAACAACTATTTATATAGATCTTACTAAAATTTTGAATTCTAAAAAATATAGTTTTCCCTTCCTATTTATAAAATAAAATGTATACAATCAAATGTATTACTGAATTAAGTGGGAAGTAAAACATAAATATGATTTTGTTTAGAAATTAGTGTCAAGCATTATGCATAGTAGAAAAGGATCATTCTTTTGGTATAAGAATATATAAAAAATTGTATCCACTATTTCATTTAATTCATTGATTGATTAAAAACTTTTAAATCATTAAGTCTTAAATATTATTTGGATGTGTCATAAAGTAAAAAATAAAGTCATAATTGTGATGAATTTATTATATGGGAAAGTCTATTATATAGATAAGTTGCACCCAAGCTCATTGTAAGAAGAGTAAATTTGATAATATTTGAAATTTTCATACTTTATGAAATGTCTAGGTAACTACAAACTTTGAAATTTATCTAAACATCTATGAAGTAATTTGAGGTTAAATATATCTACTTCTATCTTTGAATGTTGGGTACCTAGGAAGCTATCAGGATCTGTATCTACTGAGACATATATTAGGAAATAAATGAGTTAATGAAATAAATGATTATCTACTATCAAGGCAACCATAATGTAGATGTTAAAAATCTACACACAATGATTCCTAGTGTCAAAATACCCCATGGACCACCTTAGGAACCCCTTGGGACCATTTAGCCTTTCAAACCTTAACAAAGCTAATCCATATTCAGTTTAACTCAACTATTTTAACCTTACCTTTTACTCCTTTTTACCCCTTGGCACCCGACTATTGATAGTCAAGTTAACCATATATGGTTAGGGTCCACATCCTTAACAATTAGCATGTAAGTTACCTACCTTGCTTTTCTAAAAATATCCTATCTAATTCTAGTTGAGAGCCATTACATAGATGAGTTAATTTTGGAAAGCCCAGTTCATGTGTTGTTGAAAATATCTCACCTTGCCTATAAGAGAGAGGATAAAAAGGTGAAAATCATCTGTAAACATCCAAAAACATCTATAGATCTACAATTTTTATCAGGATCTTGTACATCCATGACTTTAATTCTTATAGGTCAATCACCACTAGCAATCTAATAATCTAGTTTTCATATCAGAGAGTCAATTTCCAACTACCTCCCCACTAAGCCTTTAGGTACTATTACTCTACTAGAATCAAGTTAGATCCACCAACAAACCAACTACCTCAACCATCCACCCAATCTACTTTTGGTAATATAAGTACTTGTTTCATAATATTCATCTACTTTATTTCCATTTCATAATCAACCTAGGTTTTACCCATCTTTTGGAATCCATCTTTTAGATCTCATCAACTGGTTCTTTATCAACCCAAATCTAGGCACAATAACTATCAATCATTGAATCAACCACCAATGGTCTATCTGATCATTGATGGTCACCTTGACCATCAACACCTTAATTACTGATGGTTATCCCAATTACTGATGGTAACTATGGCACCAAAAACTAGTAAATTAATTTCAAATACTTACACCCAGTCAAACCTAATTTTCTATGTTCCTACTTGTTCATATATCCCTTTCTAATCTTTTAAAGTATAACCCAACCCTTTATCACTAGTGTTAATTATTTTATCACTAATTTAATTGTTTATAGTATATTTTCTTAGCGAGCATGTTTGTATTCAATTTCAGTACCTTTTGATTGATTGATGTAAGTACCTTTAATTTTTGTTTATAAGCTTATTTGTTTAAAGTGTGTGGATTGATATCCCCTAAGGAATCTCTCACTTATGGGATCTATTTATCTCTAGGTAATCCACTCAACTATTTTTCTAACAAATAATTTTTCTTTAGTGCTTTATTATCTATAGGTCATCCTCCCAAGCCAAAGAGGAGCTCTTCACAATCTTCTGATTTCATTGCACACACTATCAATTAGCATTTTCATCCATACCCATATTTAGTTTCTTTTTTTCTTCTTTACCAATAATAATCAATAAATTTACTAAAACTTTTTGGCATGCTTGGTGGGACCTTTGTGTCTTGACTTGGTTTCTTGTTTGCTTAAATTTTTTAATTGTTTTTCTGATTAACAAAATCAAAAGTTTCTTTGGGATTAAAATTAAGTGCATACATCAAATTCTTGAAATTTTAGTTCACATAGCTTAACTTAAAGGCAAATTAATCTATCATAGCTTCACTCTTTGTTTCACACACTTAAGCCAAACCACTTTCATCAACTAAACATCAAAACAATCTTGAGACAAGGCACAACTAAGATTTCATCACCTCGTGGTAACCTTATCCTTTCCCTACTATCCTACTTGGAGGTTATTACCAATAAGAGGACCAACTTAGCTCTCTGGTCAAGTATTATCTCTAGATCTCAATATATTTTTGCTAAGCACCTGACACCCTTATCATTTTATTGTGTGAAGTAAGGTGGTAGGCCCCAATACCAATCCATGTATTGATTCCAATATAGGTTCTTTTTGAGCACCTAAAAACAACCTGAAACCATCCATATATTTCATTTCTAGTACCCACTCTATAAGCCAAATTATGTCACACACCTTCTTAAGGGATAAGCCAAAAATGAGATTAATTAAAACTCTAGGGATTCATTTATCTCTTAGAGTGTGATTTTATTTCTTTGATCTTTTCCTATTTTCTCTTTTTTTGAGTAGTGAGGTAGTTTATGCTTTTTAAGTACCTTTTATTGTATGGTTGTCACTCGTCAAAAATGAGGAAACATTACAGAGAAAAACCTATCACCAAGACAATCTACCTCTTCCACCTCTTCATCCATGGACTATATATCCTAACCAAAAGACTCTCTTCACCCTTTGGGAAGTCCTACCTTACCTTAAGAGGTTCCTCAAGGAGATGAATATTTTGTTTCTTTTCTAGATAAAGTTCATGTAGCCTTGTAAAATTATATTAAAACCACATCTTCCCATATCATGGTTTCAATGCCATCCATAAAACCACCTTATGTTATGCCTCTCCACCTCATGGGGAGTACCTCCATTGCCACTGTTACTACCCAATCATTGACTACCCAAGCTTCCTCATTGATCAACAACCCCTTTGAAACTACCATTGAAAACCAACCAACTCAGAGTACCACTACCCTTATACCTTCTACTCCTAACAACCACTACTCCACTATAGGAGTGCCTACATATACCACTATCATCCTTCCTTTGACTACTTTCATCCCATCCACCACCTCTCCTCTTTAAATCCTTGTGGTGTCCATACCTTCTACCTTGCCACCAGTTAGCACAAGGGTCACCACCCTTCCATTGGTCACCAACCCAGCTACTACTCCTATCCAATAATCACCTGTTAAACTAGTCTTTGGATACATCCCTAATGTTTAGGGGCATGTACCCCCTACCCAACCACCTACCTTTAATTACCATTATGCATATTCCACCCAACCATTGACATCCACTTACCCATATTATAACCCTTTGGGCACATAACCCCAAGGAAACCTAATGAATATGCTTATAGATAAGGTTAACACCTTAGATTCATCCATCTTGGGTGCTCACAACATATTTTCATATCACCAAATTTGTAATGAGCCCATTCATCCATCCATTCCTATTAAGACACAGCCTCCCCAATGAGAAGTTCCCAAGTTATCTAAGTTTCAAAGGAGGATCCCTACCAACACCTTAGGGATTCAGGCATACTTTCTATCTCATCACCTATGATTATGCCCTTCTCGTCCACATATTTCCCATGTCTCTATCTAGTCTAGAATTTGATTGGTATAATGCCTTATCCATACATTCCATCTTCTCCTTCACCCAACTGAATCAAACCTTCTTAGATCAAATTTTTATCAATATCTTGAAGAAAGTGTTTATCAGCAACATCTACTCTATTTGGTAGTTTGAGGATGAATATGTTGCTAATTTTATGACTCACTAGAGAAGCCTAATTAACTAACTATATTTTTCCTTGCCTCAACCCAAACTCATAGAGTTCTTTGCTCAGGCATATGCTAAGTATATCTCCTCTACATAACATGTCCAAATCTTCTAAAACTTTGATGAATCCTTTACCATGGCACTAAGCTAGAGAACTAAACCACTAATTAAGGTAAGCTTAAGCTCAAAAACAAGAACTCAACCTATAAAACCAATGAGGCTTCTTCCTCCAAGTCAAGCAACTAGTCCAATACCAACACTAAAAGCAAGGGAACCATAAATGTATTTTTTCTTAAATCCATTTCTCCATCTTCTATGAACCAATCAAATCCTCTAGTTACTCAAAGAAAAATGAAAGGAACCAAACTCAGAACAAACAAAAGTAATTCACTCCAATTGGAAAATCATATGCTTCCATCTTGGAGAATTCATTAAAAGCAAACATCATTCAAATTCATCCTATCAAACCACCACAACAATTTTACTCCACTCATCTAGAACCTATTTGGTATGATGAGAATGATTTATGTGCCTTCCACCAAGTGATAGGACATGATATTAGTAGGTGAAACACCTTCAACAATCTTGTCCAATCCCTCATTAAAAAGGGGGAGCTTACATTGGAAAACACCAATGGACCATCAAACCAATCCCTTGATATATTCATGTAACCCTTCCCAAACCACGATCTTACCAAGAATGAGAGAAATAATGTCAAGTGCTCTCATGATACCCATATGTTTAACACGGTCCTTGATGTGCTTATTTATGATCCACCTAATACCCAGTCTTTTGATTATCCACCATCTATTGATATATTAGACTTACCTTCCCTTTCTTTGGACACTCAATTCAAGGAAACACCATATTTTTTCCCTCCACTTATTGAGGTATTGGAGCCACTAGCAGACCTTTTTACTGATATACAAGAACAACCAACCATCACCACCTCACCCTCACTTGTAGTTATCGACTGAACCACTCCTCCTTGAGAGATCATTCCCAAGGAGGAAACACTCATATATAGTCCTCCCATAGAGGAACCACCTATATCAACCTTACATACTTTGATTGAGGAAGAGGATAAGGTTACCATTCGAATGTCTCCACCTAGGGGATTATCTTTTAGATCCACCATTTAGGGAACCAAACTAACCTATAAACACTTATCTAGGCTAATATTAAATTAGAATTTATATTTGATCTTAACATGGATCGATCCACCTTCTAGTATAAATTAGGTTTCCCTTGAATTACCTGGCTAAAACCTCCAACCCTTTCTTGGTCATATGAGCCTGCCACTTCCATTGACTAACCTTTTACCATATCTACCCAAATAGGAAAACCCTATAACCAACCAATTAAAACCTCCACCAAATAAACTTACCTTTAACCACATAAGACAACTTAAACCCATGTAGCCAAACCCTCGCTTATCATTATGACTAGGTCTACCAAGAATCTTGGTATCTTCCCTATTTTGAGCCTTAGTCACCCATTTGTGAAAGTGGACCTAACCCCTTCAAACCCACCACCCAAATGCTAAACTAAAGAAACTATAAAATTAAATCCACATAAAGGATAGAAGACCTAAACTTTTCCTCCCTTGACTTTTCCCTCTATTCTTGTGCCTAATCCCTCTACCTTGAGTAAAAATCTAGTTACCTCTATCAAAACCTCACCAGCTCTTTTGGTGACACCTTTGTAGTTTCTATTTGATGCACCTCTTTTCATCACACCAATAATACCTAAGCCACCTACCTTAAGATATTCCACATCTATCTCATCAACCTCCTTGCCTAGGCTTTCAACCAAGAATACTACCTTACCTAAGGCACCTACTACCAATCCTATCTCCAAAAAACCTTCTACCCTAACCACCAAAGCCAAGACCACTACACCTTTACCATATTTAGCTATGTCTTATTCAACCATTCTACATAAGTTATTGTATACTTATTATTTAGACTTACCTCCCATTAGGCCCTTTGACCCTTTAGCTTCAAAAATTGCATGGTACAATGATAAAAAAGTTTGTGTTTATCAAAGAATACTAGGCCATGATATGGAAAACTATAAAGCTCTCCAAACCATCATCCACTATATTTATGATGAGGATGATATATTAACAAAATAACCTCATATGAGCCCCATATTAATTCAACCACCCACCATACCTACCCAACACTCATGCACCCCTCCATTCTCACCTCAGAGTGAAGGCTAGTCCAACCAATCCTCTAGCTCAACCTTTCCTTCTATCCATATTATCAACATGGTCATTAGAGTATAACATAAGTACAAGGGGAAGCCTAAGGTGTCCATTACTTAGACATTGCCCTCCTCAAACTCTTAACCATCTCCATCCTTGACCAAACCTAATGTGTCTATCTTAGGTGCCTCCTAATCAAACCCTTTGAAATCCATCAGGAGAGTTCTCCTTAAACAAATTCATTAGACATTGATGAAGATGAGCTTGTATGAGTTATTCTCTACATATCCCCACCACCACCAAGCACTAATATAGGCTTTAAAATCCATTGAGGTCTAACCCAAGGACCCCTAACCCAAATACCCCCAACCTCTAGCCACCTTTGTTAGTGCTCTTCAAATTTCCAACCTTATTACCTTCAAGGATTTGGAAATACCTTCCATCCACTTAGAGGACCTAGATCCTCCTCTATTTATTACTAAGTACATCAAATAAACCTTTATCAAATGGGTCATTATTGATGGGGGAGCTAGCATAAACATCATCTCCTCTCACACCTTTAACTAACCTAGCTTTCTAAATAATGTTATGTTTGAATCCTCAATTGTACTTCATTCCTTGAATGACACCATGGACACTACCTTGGGAACTGTCATCCTTCATATCTATGTATGATCCCATAGACTCCATAAACTATTCTATGTTGTATAAGGTGAATTATAATATAATATCTTTTTGGGACATCCTTGGATTTAATCTATGTGTTACGTTCCCTCTATCCTCCATCATCGCATTAAGTTTTAACATGAAGGCTAGGCCATCACCATTCAATCTGACCCAATTCATTTCTAAACATCCAACATGACATACTAACCCAATCATGTCTTCATACCCCCTTCAACACACCTTCAATAGCTAAAACCCATCCTTTAACTACCTAAGCAAATTCCATTCTACTGATGAGGCATCAACTAGCTCTTCCATACCTTCAAATAAAATCCCCACCATCGACCCTTTGGAATCAATATTCCATCACCTTTTACTAAGGGGATATCACTTTTTAGATCTTTATGCTTTCCCTACTCATCATGAGTATGGACAACCTATCAACCAATCATGATATGACCCCAATGTTATAACTATCATTCCCTTTGAACCTCCACACTATTAAACCCATTTTTTCTATGTTAGATTTGATAAACCCCTCAATGATTCTACTAACTCTTCCTTAGTTAGGCCATTTCCCATCAATTTTTCCTACCTAAACAAACTGATCTTCACCAAGACATACCTCCATTAGTGTTCTTGGAAAGGCTTTGGTCTTAGGTGATATGAAATAATCCCACATGACTTAGTCTCCATTAAGACCAAGAAAGCTCATTAGATTCATGGCCTTGGTTTCCTCCTACCCAACAAATATTAACCCAAAATACCAACCACCACTATTGTTTAAGAAGATACCCCTTCCTCATGAACCTCCACCCTACCCATGTGTGAGGATGATGAAAACATCCCACCCAACTTTTTTTCATCAACATGATCAATATTTGACCCTAAATTATCAAAAAGCGGGGCGGGGGGGGACCATAACCATCCCTTTGATCCATCTTGAAATGATAGGGGAGGACTATCTTATCATTAACACTATTCAGTGTCAAGATGATGATTCTATCCTCATCTATTTTGGTTACCCATATTATTCAATCCACAAAACTCTTCCTCTTATTATCTTGACCATGTTGAATGAATCCACTATGGATATCAACTTAGACACTCTAGATAACCCTTAAATTTACAAATTCATCTAATCATTAAACATAAAGGAACTTTGGGACTTCCCATCCTTCCCCCAATACCATAACATAGCCTTTGCTTCATCTTATAATGATATGTATAAAAATGACCCTATCATCACTACCCACAACATAGTTACTTATTGTGATGAAAAAACTATCAAGAAAAAGCTTTGACGCATGCACCCCTACATACCCCTTACCATCAAGGAAGATATTCAACATCTTCTATTTGTTAAGTTCATTCAATCTATTGACTACACCTTATGGGTCTCAAATGTCATACCTATAACCAAAGCCATAGGGGGACTATGTATTTATGTGGAATTTTATGACCTCAACCTTACCTACCCCAAATACAACTTATCTCTACTTAATATCAACTAACTTGTTGATCTTATAGCTAGCCAAAAGATGATATCTCTCATGGATGAGCTCTCGAGTTATAATTAGATTTTGATCACCCCCAAAGATTAATATAAAACTACCTTTACCACCTTATGGGAACCTTATTCTATAGATATATGCCTTTTAGGTTAAATAATGTTGATAAAACCTACCAACATGCCATGACCTACATTTTTCATGACCGTATCCATAATATTATAGAGGACTATGTGGATGACCCTCTCAGAATATCAAAACTCTAAAAAGACCAATTGGTCATTCTTAAGATCATCTTCAAGTGACTTATCCACTATGATGTCCATCATAACCCAAAGAAGTACATTTTTTGGGTCTTATCAGGAAAGATCCTTGGTTTCATTATCTCCCTTCATAGAATCAAAGTTGATCCCACCAAAATAAAAGTAATCCTAGACATTCTTCCTCCTACCAACCTTAAGCAACTCTAAAGCTTGCAATGGAAACTTCAATCCATTCATCATTTCATTTCCCATATTTTAGATAGGTGCCAACCTTTCCCTCACCTTCTGAGGAAGTATGTCTCTTTCAAGTGGAATAGTGATTGTTATAAGGCATTTGATTCACTCAAAGAGTATCTTTTGTCACCATATATCCTTATCCCTCCTAAGTATGACCAACCCTTTTACCTCTATATCTCTACCACCAACCATTCCCTAGGGGTAATGTTGGCTCACTAAGATAAATAACATAGAGATCAAGTTGTATAATCTATTAGACATATGCTGGTAGAGTATGAGACTCAGTATACTCATACTAAGAAACTTTATTAGCTTTAGTCTTTATTGCCACCAAGCTTTACCACTACCTTCTTAACCACAAAACCTATATCATTACCAATAGTAACCCAATCAAGTACATGCACTCCAAGCTATATCAAAACTACTGTATGGCCAAGTGCTTCATGCTCTTAGTAGAGTTTTAACTTGAGTTCCTCTAGCAAAATTCAATAAAGGGGAAAGCCATTTTTGACCAATTAGATGAGCCATCATTGGTATATGACCAGCCTCTTCCTCTTGAGTTCCCTAATGAGTCCATCGTAGCCCTCTGTTAAGTGGATTTGACCTATCAGGTCACCATGTTCTTTGATAGATCAAAGTGTCAATATGGTGGGAGAGCAGGTATCATACTTATCCCCTTTGATGATGAACCTTTCCCTTTATCCATCAAGGTTGATTTCAAATACACCAATAATATGGTTGAGTATGAATCCCTAGTAATAGATCTTCAAAATGCTTTAGCCTGAGGAGTCAAAATAATGAATATCTTTGGTGACTCCCAACTTGTTGTAAATCAAATAAATGGATCTTAAAAGTTTAAGAATGATGTTTTGTATTAGTAAAAATAACTAGTTGAAAAAATCTTAGCATCATTTGAGCACTACCATATCTATTCAACCTCACAATCTACAAATAATTTTGATAACACCATGGCCTACCTTACCTTATATATCTCATCTACACCCTCAAACTCTAAGTTTTATATCATTATTAATATACTTACCTAGCCTTCCTATGTCAAACTATATTCTCTTACCATTTTAAATGTTGAAGAGACCTAACATGACCTTTGGTATCAGTAAACCTTTGACTACCTTAACCTTAGCATAATTCCTTCTATCCTTTCTAGGAATTCTCAAAGAGAATTTATTTAGAGTACCTCATGCTATAGAATTATGGGAGGAATTATTTATAAACATAGTTTTTATGGCCTCCTCTTTTGTTTCCTACACAATCATGAAGCCTCTCATGTTATTAAATAAATACATGATGGTATCTATAGGGATCATTTTGGTGGCCTCGATGTAGCTAATTCTATCCTCTATATTGACTATGGATGGACAACCCTTAACAAATATTGATATGATTATGTGAAAAAGTGTGTTAAGTGTCAACAACACACTAATTCACATCATGCACCTAGCCATGGCATTTATGTTTCCACCAATTTTTTGCCCTTTTCATAATGGGGTCTAAACCTTATTATTGAGATTAACCCCCATTCCTCATAGTGACACCATTATATCATTTACATGACTAAGTATTTTACAAAGTGGGTAGAGTCTATTCCTCTAATCTCAACTAAAGTGGAAAAGATTATTAACTTTATCAACCATCATATCATCTAGTGCTTCGATGTTCATCATAAGATTATCACTGATAATGGTGAAAACTTTAATAACAAGTAAGTCTAGGGTATATATGATGCATTCAACATTAAGTTAAGTTACTCCTCACCCTACGTTCCTCAAGCTAATAGATAGGTCTAGGCCTATAATAAAAATCTTAATAACATGCTAACTAAAATGGTTAATAAATTAAGTTAGGATTAGTATTTACACATCCCCTTTACCTTATGGGCATATATTAATATAATAATAACACTTATGAGTGCCACCCCATTTTCCCTTATGTTTATAGTGAAGGTCATCTTGCCTCTTGGCATCTAAATCCCGTCTCTTCACATATCTTTGAAAGATCTTTTTTTTAGGATGATTGTCATCAACAACATTTAGCCCAACTTAAAATACTTGACAAACATCATTTATCATCCCTTACCCATATTAATTTCTACAAATAACATATCAAACATGCTTATAAAAATCACCTTAAATTACATGAATTCAATATTAGAGACCTCATCATAAAGGAAAATAAACATGTCACCAATATGGAGAAAAGCAAGCAGGGTAAGTTTGTTTTCAATTGACTTGGACCTTATATCATAACCCATAAGTATGGATCAAGAGCTTATTGGTTTTCTTATTTTTAAGGCCACCTAGATGCTGAGCCCCTCAATGATTCACATCTACATCCATTCTTTTATTGAGAAAGATTGCATTCACATATTTTTTAACTTAAGTTCATCCCTCGATTTCACAACCCCATTCATCTCCCTCTTTTAGGGGAAAATAAATTAAAAATGAATCATGTGATTACCTATCATTGACATATCCTTATCTTCAATAATGGGTATCATGGATCTACCCATGGCATGGTTCTCATGGTACTTTCCACACCTTTATAAGATGGATTCCCATGGTCATTGTTACCTGAACCTCTTTACACCTAATAAACATTCTTGTGTGTTTACTTTTTCCTTCATAAAGGTGAACCACAAAGCTATCTTAAGCAAGATTATCCAAAAAAATCAAAGAAAAATAACAAAATTGCTATCACTAGAAATCATGGGTCATTTCTAGCATTCACATACTACTCCATTGAAGGAAATCTATTGAAAACCTCTTTGAAATTGCCATAACATAAGGTGGAATTATTCCTCAAAGGATAGTTATCAAAAGCATTAAATAAAGGACATAAACTTAGACCACTCCCTCAAAGTATGGTTGAGTAATCATTTGTCAATAATATAGCAATTTCTTGGAATCTTCCCTCATTGATCAACTTCCCATATACAACAATCAATAAAAAACCCATTATTACACTCATAGCAAAATGAAAAGAATAATGAAAGCCACAATCAGATCTCAAATAAAAAGATAAGGTAGAATCCACAATCCACTTTTTCAATTAGACTTCCCACATGGATTAGTCTACATAATTTGGCATATGGTTGTTTACACTGGTCTTTCAAAAACCTACAATAGAGGCATGCTAGTCTCACAAAAAGGTTCCATTTTCACCCATCTCCCTTTTACACTATATGCAAAGGATTTTTGAGCTTACTTAACATCATGTGGTCTAAATTTTAATTTATCTAACTAACAAATGCTAACGCAAATCATTCGAAGGGCTTATGTTCATTAAGACCATCTAACTTTAGGTCTATTTTTAGTCCTTTTCAAATAAGAAGCATCATTCCCTCTTCTTATGTTATTGTTCTTAGTTGATATTTTAATTATGATGTTTGTATCTTGATTACATCCTTTAGTCTCCCATCTAGTGTTGTTAATTAAACTATCTCATGTGTTTTATCATAAACATTAACAACAAGCATAACCATATCATGCATGATAATCACATCGATAATCATTTAAAGTAATCAACCATTTTCCACCACATATCTAATTATAATGAAATCTATAATAATCATTACAATTCAGCATGTCATATGCAATCAATAAGCATCACCATCAACCAAAAATATCCCATGCCTAACTAAGCATATGTCAGTATCTACACAATGATAACCATAATCATAATCTATAAAGTAATTTAAACATCATATCATAAATGCTAAACACTAAGTGTAAATCATACACCATGAGCATGGGAAATAAAAAAAGATCCCATATATAACTCCACTAACATCATAACATGAACATAAATGACCATAATCACAAACCACACCATGAAACATAAACCACAATAGTCTAATCATAAATATCATGTCTATCAAAGGGAATAATACATGTAATAAATGTATATACTCTCTCTTTAATATACTTCTCACATCATTGACATGTAATTTTGTATCAAAATCATGTACATACAACATATCAAAACATGTAATATCATACCCTTGGGGCACCACTACCACTAGCCCCTCTTGCTTCTGTACCTACACTACCATTTGGTGTTAGTCCTCCTATGATGCCTATCTATCAACTCACTATATAGGCATATTATCTTTTAGTAGCCTTGGATGAACCACCTACTAGATTATCTCTATACTCCCCCCATATAAGTTCATTCATACACTATGCTAGAATAATAGCCTCATAATATCATAGTTCCTCTATTGTAGTTAGCTATCATGTTGTAGGAGTGAAACCTAGTGGTATTGCCTATCCTACCACTACCCCTACCCTCTACCTCAAGGTATCCCTCTTTGAAGTCACTAAACCAAGGGTGGTCCTTGCCTATGCTCTCTTAACATAACAGTGGTGACTTGACCCTATAAAATGATAATCTAACCCTGAAGAGTGGCCACGTATCCCTACAAACCTATAATTTGGGCCTATACAACTACTAGTGCTACTCCATCATATCCTTATGCTTATGGACCTCCTCTAGTTAGATCCACATCCATCACCTACTTCCCCCCATCACCCCATCCAAAATCAACTACTTCATATAGGGCCTAATACCATGTCATGTATCCATCAACAAAACTATCATCAACTATCATTGTTATAATGAGTAGTTCCTCATGATATAACACTATATCTTATGGTTGTGGCTTAGGTAGTATAAACACTACATCCTCTCTCATGTACCTCTAAGAAGGAGATAGAATCCGATAATGAGGCTGAACTACCTTTAAACTCTATCAAATGGGATCATCTCAGTCCCCCCATCTCACCTCCCATAGATCGATCACCAACTCTATAATGATATGATGTACCATGTGTAATAGGTCCACATAAGACAACCCAAATATGGTCTCTAGTTCACATCCCCCATTACCAAACCATCTAGTGCATCTCAAAACTAATCCATGTCCCTCCTCCCTCTACCTATGTGTATAAAATAATAGTCTCATCTTTACCATACAAATCCCATTGTGTAGGGTACATGAGTGTAGCCCTCCCAATGTAACCCTAATGGTTTCAAAACCTTGATGTGCTCATATGCCTAGAAATGGAGCACAAATCCAACACTAATCCTATATCATCTATGAGATCTAAATTATTAGAGCTCCCTATAATTTTAAATCAACAAGATAGGAGCCCACTCAAACACTATCCTACTTAATAGAGTCTCAACCAATACTCCTAGTAGAAGATATGGAAATTGCACACCCTACCTTACCCTCTAGAAAATTTCCCTTAAATTATCCTACTGACATTCCTACGTACTTATCCTACACTTACATTATTAGAATAAACCTTTAATACATTTAAAAAATTTACTCCCTTTTACCTAACCTTCCTTAATAAGTACTCAACCATCGATGGTTCACCTAAACCTCAATAGTCTAGTAAGCCCCTTTCCCCTTAGGGATTAATTATTGATGGTTCTCTAACCATCAATGGTCTTGTCAAACCACCTTCTCCCAATGTTCAACTATCGATGGTTGAGTTGACCATTGATGGTTTGGTCAACCTATGAATGGTCACTTTGTGTGACCACTGATGGTGAAACCCTTAAAACCTCCAACACCTAAGATGATACCAAAATTAAAAAACCTACCAAGAAACTAACCTAAATCCATCCTATCAACCTACCTCAACACAAATCCTCACTTGAAATCAAAATTTACGTACAAGATTTTTTTATTTCACCCAAAACCTAGCCTAAGGCACAACCCCAAAAATCCTATAAAAATAATTACCAATAATCAAATATAACTAGTTACTAAACCTAATTAACTAATTTAATAATTCAAGGTGGCCCCTACCTCATTCCTTGAGTGCTATCAAGGTTAAATCCCATGTCCTACTACACGGCCACATCCTCATTTGCCTTTCATCATTGGTCCCCACAAATCACCTCAAGCAAAACACCTCTCACCAATAAAAAACCTCTACCTCAACTAAATGCCTAATCAATTCTAAGGGAAATGCCAACATACTCGCTTGTCAACCACACAAAAAACTTTGGACTCAAAATAGTAAAAGGTGAAAATGAAATTCCATTTTCACTTTTTATTATTTGGCCTTTTAGGGTTTTACCCTAACCATCAATGGTCAGGGGGACCATCAATGGTTGACCCTTGTAACCCCTAACTATTGAAATTTAAGAACCCATATCTTAAACTTTTTTTAGAACCCAACCCAAGTACCAACCTTTAGAGTTTACCCTTCTCCCACCTACACTTTTGGAGATTACCCTTCTTTAACCCATTATTAAACCACATCCATAATGATGTTGGTCATTTTTGACCCACATTTTTACATATTTTTTTTAGATGGTGCTTAGTCCTTTAAACCATAATAAATGACCTTGCCATGTTGACCATTTACATTTGCACCACCTAGTGCATAGCTAGATCATTTATGTCTTTATCGGATAACTTCCTACCTTAGATACCCATGACACTTGACCCATTTATGTTTTTTATGGGAACAATTCCTACCTTGGATACCCATGAAAACACTGACCTTGTATATAATACTAATAGGTGTACCTAGCCACCCAGCCTAAATGTAATCATGTGGTACATTGGTCACTTGTCCTCCTTAGTACTGACCCTCATTATTTTTACCAACATTGGTAAATTTAGACTTTGCATGACCTTGACTATCACACTTAATTGGATTTTGTGCATAGGTTTGTGTTTCAAATTCCTAACCCTCTTGTCACCCACAAAGTAACACATCATATACTACTTATCAAACCCATACACAATTTATCCTTCACCTCATCAACTCTTAGTTTGAGGGGAAACACCTCCTCCCATACTTAAGGAAACCATACCTTTGATCCAAACTCCATTTTTGTATTATATCTTGTTGATTCAAAGCCACACTACAAAAAGGAGCAAAACATAGACATTGGAAATCCACACACTATTATTATTAGTGTTAAAATACCCCCTAGACCACCTTAGGACCCCTTTGGGACCATTTAGACTTTCAACCATTAACAAAGCTAACATGTTGTTAGTTTAGCTCAACTATCTTAACATTACCTTTTATCCCTTTTTACCCCATGGGACTCAACCATCGATGGTCCAATTTACCATCGACAATCAAGGTCCACCTCCTTAACAATTATAATTAAAATTACCCACCTTGATTTTTTAAAAATAGCCTAAAAAATTCTAGTTGTGAGCCATTACATGGGCAAGTTAATTTTGGAAAGCCTAGTGGACATGTTATTCCAACTCTCTCACCTTGCCTATAAGAGAGAGAATCAAATAGTTGAAAATCATCTACAAACATCAAAAAACATATATTAATCTATAATTTTTATCAATATCTTATGCATCTAAGAGTTTCTTTCTTGCAGGTCAATTTCCATTAGCAATCCAGTAATTCAACAATCATATCAGAGAGTCAATTTGCCATCACCTCTCCACCAAGCCTTCAAGTACCATTGCTCTATTAAAATCAAGATAGATTCCAAAAATAGACCAACTACCTGAATCATCTACCTAATTTACTTATAGTAAGATAAGTACTTTTTTCTCAATATTCATCTACTTTATTTCTAATTTTCAATCAACCTAGGTCTTACCCATCTCTCAGAATCCATCTTTAGGATTTTATCAACCAGTCTTTTATCAATCATGATATATGAACAATAATCATCAATGGCTGACTTAACTACCAATGGTATATCCAACCAATAATGGTTACCTTGACTACTGATGGTCACATTAACCACCAAAAGTTAGCCCAACCATAAATGGTCACTGTGGGACCAAAAACTAGGAAGTTAATTTCACCTACCTACACCCAATCAAACCTAATTTTTTGTGTTCCTACCTATTCATATACCCCTTTCTAATTTTTTAAAGTAAACCCCAACCCTTTAACACTAATTTTAATTATTTTATCACTAATTTAATTTTTTATAGTCTATTTTCTTAGTGAGCATGCTCGTATTCAATTTCAGTACCTTTTGATTTATTCATGCAACTACCTTTATTTTCTATTTATAAGATTAATTGTTTAAAATGTGTGGATTAATAACCCCTAATTAATCTCTCACTTTTAAGATCTATCTATCTCTAGGCAATGCACTCAACTATTTGTCTAACAAACAAGTTTGCTTTAGTGATTTTTTATCTATAGGTCATCTTCCCAAGCTAAAGAGGAGATCTTCCTAATATTCTAATTTCAATGCATGCAATATCAATAAATTTTTTCAACCATACCTATATTTAGTTTCTTCTTTTTCTCTTTCATAATAATAAACAAGAAATTAACTGAATCACATAGATCTTAGCATTTTTTTGGTCAACCAAAACACTTGGCAGTTGTAAATCCAATAGGTTCCTAGGTAACTATACATCCCAATAACTTTTGGGCTTCATGATTTCTCAAGTAGTTTCCAAGATTTACATATACCTAGGTATCTATCTATATCAATTATTTCCTCAAAATATGATAAACATATTTTTCCATATATCATAGATTTTGTATGGGAATATCTACCATTTGTATCAATCATTTAATTTAACTAATAGATTGAGTATGGATTTGAAATCATTGAGTTTTAAATCTTATTTGGACATTTTGATAAAAATTAAAAACATAAAATAGTTATTAGTTAAGTAGTCATCATGTGAGGAGACCTTTCTAGTTTTAAACCTTATAGTATAGGCTCAATTAAAAGTCAAAAATTTAGAGCATTATGTAGTAAGGAGGGCTTGAAATTTTCATCAAGATAATTGAGGGTTATAATCCTCACATTTATATTAAATTCACACATAGATGGAAATGTCACATGGTGCATATGTAGGACATGTCTATTATGGTTTCAAATGAAATAATCACTCATTTTATTAAGATGCTTATGGAGTGGATGAATTTATAAAAAAATAACTTTGGATAAAAGGGGACAAGGGGAGGAATTTTTTTTAGGAAAATGAAAATATCATAGATCTTAAATATGGTTATCTTCATAATTCACTTATTGTTCCCTATAATTATGTGATGAAGTAGATTATGAAGTATATCAATTTTTAAGGTCTTTATGAGGTAGTTTTCACCTACTATTTTACCTTCCTTAGTTACTTTTAGAATAAAATTGTTATTATCATTTTATTTTACCTGATGATGTCATTAGAGAGTTCTCTTATTGACGTGTAGCTTGGTAAG